>CAWUFW010022676.1:0-90406 GCA_963921515.1 Calotriton arnoldi | reverse complement strand
TAGTTTGGTATTTTAATTAAAATAGTACTTGTATTAATTTATGATATTCATTAAAATTATAAAAACTAGGTAATTGGTTTATTTTTTAAAACAGTTATGTATACATTATTTATATTGATAATTTTTGTATATACTTTTGAAAGTAATTTTTTTTTCCAGTGAATTAGTCTGTTTCTTATATTGCACAGAGTGCTGTGGGAAAAGCAAATTGTACCCCTTTATAATCCAACAATTTTACTACTTTTGCACTGACTGGAGTGGGAATAGTAAATGTAACCCCTCCGCAATCCAAAACTTTCCCTACTGTTGCAGTGACTGGAGTAGGAAAAGTAAGTGTTACCCTTCCACAATACAACACTCTCCCTACTCTTGCACTGACTGGAGTGGAAAAAGTAAGGGGCATATTAGCAAGGCGATTATCGCCACTTTAGCGGGACTTTTTCCCGCTAAAGCGGCGATAATATTATCGCCTTATCAACAAGCTGTCACTAACTGCTGTTAGCGACAGCTTGTAGGCGATATCGACCGGGTTGGGTGCCGCTTTGCATGCCAGCGATATTTATCGCTAATGGCATGCAAAGTAGGCGTTCTCACCTAACAGCGACTGGAAACAGTCGCTGAGGTCGCTAACGCCTATCAGCAAGGCAGGGGCGGTGATTAGCGAACCAGCGCTAAACGCGTTTAGCGCTGGTTTGCTAACACCTGGTCCCACCCTGACTTAGCCATGTAATCCAATGAGAGGTGGATTACATGGCTAAGTCCCCCTCGCACTATCAGCAAGCAGAACTGGGGATCAGTGTGAATATCGCCTGTTTTTAGGCGATATTCACACTGTTCTCCAAGGTTTCTATCGCTTTGGAGATTAGCATTGCTGATTGCACGCTAACTCTGCGATAGAAACCGGCGATGCCTGGCGATAATTATCCAAGTGCTAATTGCGCTTTGCGATAATTATCGCCAGGCATTGCTAATATGCCCCTAAATTTTACCTCTCCGCAATCCAACACTTTCCTTACTTTTCCACTTACTGAAGTGGGAATAGTATATTTTACCCCTCCGTAATCCAACAATTTCCCTACTCTTGCACTGACTGGAGTGGGAATCTTAAATTTTAACCCTGCTGAGTCCAACACTTTTTGTACTGTTGTTTAAATTATAGTGTGAATAGTATATATATTATTTGTAGATGCTTAAAGTTCAGTTTATGAAATTATATTGTTATGTTTTTGTGTATTTAAAATTATAATATTTATAATTATTAATGTTTTTTATCTTTAATATATTTTTAGTAAATTGTAATTCTTTTATGTTGATTAGTTTATTATTTGTAATTAAATTAGTACATTTTAAAAATATTTTGAAGTTACTGGTTATATGTATATATTTATATTTATTTGTTATTTTATGAAAATTTAAATAAATTATTACATTATAATATAAATTGAAAATATTGGTTTAATATTATCTTTAATTATATATATGTAACTAAATATATACCAAAAGATCCAAGAAAGCACGCACTTAGGAGGGTCACGATGCACTGGAAGGTTTATTAAATCTCATTACGCATTTTGACTACGGGCAGTATTGATCACACAAGAGACTCATGGGAAACACCTTGATACATATCCTGCTGGCAACATCAATGACGGACTATGCAATGCAAATGAAATGAACAGATGATGCTTTTGGGGGCCATCTTTTAACATGTAAATACATAAATCACTGCAAATGTAACTAAACCAATAAGGTAATGTAAAGCAAGCCATGTAAATTCAAGGCAAAAGCAAGAGTACATGAGCAAACTGCTATAAATAAGCCATTCATCAAAGGCGTTTACAGGGACAAAAATAAATATACATAAACAAAGTTATGTCAGACGACACCTACAAGGTCAAGCAAGCCAAAGAGGTGAAAGTTGGCCGGGTAAAGAGAGTGGAAAACCACCTCAGGACCTGGCAAAGCTAAGGCTACATTAGTGTGACAAGTGACCCTGTTGTCTGGAGACTACGGGTATATGAGGAGCCAAAGTGGTACACGGCCAGGGTAGTTGTAGTGAGTCTGTATGAATAGAACGGGATATACCCTGAAGAGGAGGCAGATGAGTCCTTATGTCAGCCGTAGTGGCTAAAGTCCCTTGAAGACAGATGCAAGGGAACTGGGTAAGGAGGAAAGTCAAAAGGGTGTCACAGTGAAAGTGAGCCCTAGTGGTAGATGGTGGCATCAGTCTGCCCGCCCACTGTAATTGGCATGTGCCAGTCTGAAGAAGGACCCAGAAATATTTTGTGATGAGCCCAGGGAAGTGCCTAGGACAAAGAGTATGCATCAAATCAATAGGTAAACAAAGTCGAACAGTACTGCGAGTAAGCAACAGGAAAGTACGAGGTGGGTGATAAACATATCACAAGACAACAAAAGCAACAAAAACAGCTGTGCTGTGTCATAATATGAAACACAAAAAGTCTCCCCTCTGGGACCTGTGGAAGAGAAAAAGGCTAAGGGATAGTTAGTACACCAGGTGGTAGCACACCCGCTATTGCAGGTGGGAAGGAAGAGGGATCCTTTTCTTAATATAACCCTCACTCACTCTAATAGTGACATGCTTGATCATCGGATTCACTCCAACTCCTAAAGGTCGGGGTGGGCTCGACCGTATTTCAAGGAGCACTTGGTGTATGGGGGTGTAACCTTAAAGATAAAATTCCTTTCCTACTCCAAAAGTATCCTTTATTCATAGGGTGGGAGGGAAGATTAAAAATATATATATAGGGCTATAAGGATGTGATGGTCCTATGACCCTAAAGCACCAACATGTTTGAGCCCTTACCTATTGGCCTACTTAAGGTCCTGGGCTTTCGTCAGGGTGGGTAGCGAAGAGGTCACTTCCCCCAGAGACGTGAATGAAGTGTGCATGCAATTTGCATGTGAGAAAAACTTCAATTTGAGAGAGGGCTTATACTTGCCGCAGCGTTTTCAGGGAATTACCCAATGTTAAATGGGGCATCTGCTCCCACGGGGGCATGAAAGGGAGGCCCTGAAGTCACACATTCGTCCAGGGTCCCTTCCCTGTGGTTAACCTACTGTTCGCTCTGCTCCCCTGCTTGCGGTGTGTCGTAATATGACAAAAAGCAAAAGTAGTAAAAGACTTCTTATCTCATGGGAGTGCGTCACCCGTTGGATGAATTCATGAAGAAAAGGGTAGGGAACCCATGTAGATGTCTTCGACAATCAGTGAATCCCTTCCTTTCCTCCTGGAAATAAAACATATAGAGAAAGTGGGTTAAAAACATAGATCATAAAATGACATAGGCCTCCGCGAAGTTCTGCGAGTGGCGGAGTGCAGTGCGAACTGCAGTTTGTGCTGGTATTCCTGCCGCTCGGGTAGAAATTCTACGCGAGCGGCAGCTCGCACTCGCGAACTTACCGTTCGCGAGCGGTTTAAAAAAACTCCTCTGCACATCGTGAAGCAGAGTTTTCTGCACTCCGCGAGCTCCGCGGAGTGCGGAGTGCAGAAAACTCCGCGAACAGAGCGCAGTTAACCACCCAGGCCTACTGTGCATTCCATTTCGCTGAAGGAACATATGGGGAGAAAACAAGAGAAATAATTTCAGGTCAGATAGGAGAAGAAAAGCAACGAGAGAAATCCAGTCAAACAGGGGGAGGAAGAGGAATACACAAAATATGCGCACAGTTCCAATGCATGAATTCACTCTTCATGGAGAGGTACTTCAATTTCCTCATCAAGATTGCCCCATCCCCCCCGGGGCTTTTGGTCTCTAAGTCCAATATGTATCTCGATTCTTTCTTGCACAATTTAAGCACCCTGTTGCCTCCTCTGGGATCTGCATGTACCTGTTCATTCGCAAAACATCCCAGCAGGCAACTGTTAGAGAGATGAAAGTCCTGAAAATGCCTGGCTATTGGATAATGAGTACCTTTGTTATTGATGGCTCTCATGTGTTCCAAAATTCTTTTTTGACCATGAAGGTAGTGCTACCAACATACCTTAGATCACATGGACATTCAAGGACATATATCATAAAAGAGGAGCTACAGGTAAGGAATTGTGAGATCTTTCTATTCGCATTGCCCCTGGGTGTTGTGTACTCCTTTTTCATGTAGCTGTTGCTGCATGCTTTGCAGTGGCCACATGGGAAAAAACCTTGTAGGTTGTGTTCTTTTATCTGCTGTGTGAGAGTGATATCACCATGTACTAGGATATCTCTTAAACTGCTGCCCTTTCTGTAGGTGACTCTGGGTCTATCTTGTAGTGTGTGTCCTATGATGGGATCATTGCTCAATATGTCCCAATTCTTGGTAACGATTTTGTGTATCCCTTATGAGTTGGTGTTGTAGGTAAGTATGACCCTGGTGTTGTTGGAAATGTCCTATGATTCTTCAGTAGGATGTTCTACTAATGTGTTGGCTTTAGTGACCCTGCTGGCTTTAGATATGGCCTTATCAAGGACCCAGGTAGGGTACCCACGTTCCCTAAATCTGGTGACCATATTCATTTCTTTCGCCCGGAATGCCTCTTCCATGTTGCAATTACGTTTGGCTCTCAAGAGTTCCCCACAGGGGATACTCCACTTCAAATTGTCAGGATGGCTACTGAGGGCATGGAGCAGGCTATTCCCAGTAGTGGTTTTGCAGAAATGTTTGGTGTGTATAGCATTTTCAGAGATTATGACTCTAACGTCCAGGAAGTCAATGGTCTTCCTGCTCATGTTGTAAGTGAGCGACAGATTGCGGTTGTTCTGTTTGAGTTTGTTGATGAGCCTGATGGCACTGTCTTCAGTACCCCTCCAAATTATAAACAGGTCATCAATATACCACAGCCATAGACCTTCTTGTCCGACTCCTTGAGGTCCATGGATATCCCTCCGGATTTATTCCTCCCATGCCCCCAGAAACAGATTTGCAAAACTGGGGGCAAATCAGGTCCCCATGGCAATTCCGAGTACCTGTTTGTATAAGGAACCATAAAACATGAAGATGCTGTTATGACGACAATATTTAATCATCTCTAATAACATGTTGGTGTGTTCGAGGTAGTCTATGTGTCTGTTCTTCAGAAAGTGATGGCAGGCTTTAGTACCCAAGTCATGGTTTATGATGGTGTAGAGGGAATTGACATCAATGGTGATGAGTAGGAGTCCCTCCTCCCAGACATTTTCCAATTTGGCCAAGAAATCTTTGGCGTTCCTCACATGGGAAGAAAGGGAGGTAACATATTCTCGTAGGAAATGGTCAACATATTTAGATATGTTTTCTAGAGCACTCCCCCTGGATGACAATATAGTTCTTCCTCGGGGGTTGCTAGTGTCTTTGTGTATCTTTGGGAGAAGATATACTATGGGGGGTTTAGGATAATTCCGTTTGAGGAAGCAATATTCTTCCCAATACAGGATGCCTCTATCCTTCCACTCAGTCAATTTCCCCCAAATCTCAAAAACGCAGTTGTTGTAACATTCCTTATTGATTTTCATGCAGTATCGGGAGTGTTTGAGTTGCCTCAAAGCTTCAGTAGTGTACATCTCTCTACTCATGAGAACAATGTTGCCTCTCTTATCTGCCGGACGTATAATAATACTGGTGTCGTCTGCTAGGGATTTGATGATTTATTTTTGTGCTATGGAGAGGTTATGTTGAAAATCGTTCCTGATCCAATTGCGGTGTCTGAATTTGATGAGACCTTTGGTTACTGTGTGATGAAACGTATCTATATTGTCCTGTGGCATGTTAGGGAAGAAAACAGAACGTGGTTTGAAATTGGTGTGTTGTGATGTCTAACTGTTCAAGCATGTTCGTGTTGCTGGTCTGGCCCAAACCTGTCTCAGATCCGAGTTTGTGCAAGGTGAGGAGAATATCAATGTCACCCACTATTAAATCATGGTATAGATCATCAATTGAGGTAGAGGTAACCCCCTCCCCCGCCAAGTCCAGTAGTCTTAAGGCTGAGCCATTTTTTCAGTTTTAGCTTTCTAATGAATTTTTAAATGTCAATGCGGGTTTCAGGGTAAATGAAAAGTTCAGATGGACAGAAAGAGAGGCCCAGACATAGAGTTCTTTTCTCTAAATCAGAAAGTGGATGGTTTATGAGGTTGATGATTGTTCTATTTACAGTCAGGGGTGGCTCCTCTGTAATGGCGGAAGAGCATCGTCCCACTGCCAGCAGATGAAAAATAAAACGATAATGACACATTGTTATTATCATTTTATTTATCTCTGTCGGAGTTACTTAGGTCCGACAGGAGGGGTGGGCCCGGCCATAGCAGGAAGGAGTACTGTGCACTTATAAGTGTGCATGTGTGTTTGGCTGGCCATCTTAGGCCGGCCAAACACATGCACACTTATGTTTCTCCAACCCAGCTGTATTGCACAGTCAGGTTGGAGAAATCCCACAAGCTCCCAGGCACCGCCTGAGCGGCAAACGAGGCTGCTCAGACCAATCCTGGTGCTGCTCTCGTGCTAGAGAGCAGCTCCTGGTTTGGGTGGGGAGCCTGTGCTTTTAGGCCTATTCACTTCCGGGCTTCCAGGACGAGAGAAGCAGGAGGAACAAGGCTGTCGGCAGTGGGAGCAGAGCAGGGCGGCAGGTAAGTGATTTTTTTTTTATTATTTCCCAACCTCTCCTCTCCCCGTCTGCTCCCGCCGCCCGACCCGTTTTGATTTTTGGCAGCTGCCACTGTTCTTCTTAGAGCTTCCTGCTATATTACCCATGAGCTCTTTTCCTCTTCATTTTGTACTCTCTCTGTTTGAGTCGCCTGCTACTCTGCCGGCTCCTCCTTGGCCCCTTCCTCTTCCTCTGCCCCGTTGGCCTCTCCCCCTTGTTTTGGTCTTGGATACTGAGGTTGTTCTCCCTGTTTGGCGGCCCCTCCGCAGGAGCCCATATTCATCTAAAAAAGTTGTCACTTCTTGAGGCAGAGCTTGCTGATGTACCTGAGGTATTGTGTCTATGTCGCTAGTAATTACAGGTTCAGGAACACTATTTACTGCTACTGCCATTGCTGTGTTTGGATCAAGACTCTGCGTATTATACATATGGTCATATTTGTGGCTGTATGTCAATATTTTGCCACTCTCACAATCCGCACAGTCTCTATGAAGCTTTCTTTGTTTTCTGGCTTTGATGTCGTCTTCATATTTTGTGAGACGTACTTTCAACTCATCCATGAATTTATTGATTGTGTCTTGCTCGCTTCTTTGTTTTAACTCTTCTTCAATGGTTTTAAATTCCAATAATATTGTCTCTCTGTCTTGCCAGGCATATTTGACAAGAAAGCCCAGCATGTACTTTGAGCTTCTAGCAGAATTGTCTGCCCATTCATCTGACATCTTAAGGTTAGGTGATTCATAGGATACACCAGCCTATGAATCACCTAACCCTAAGTCGTAATCTCTGACAATGCTATACACGCCAAACTTTTCTTTGGAAGCAACAAGGAGGGAACTGACTGCACTGTCGTGAACAAAGAGACTTCCACAGTTTTTTTATTTTAGATTATTATATTAGTTAGTTGTGTTAGCTAATTACTTTAGCCTCTTTTTTAAGTTTATGACTTGTGCAGTCATGGCAGTAATGGGAATGGCACAACTGCCGCAGTTTCTGTCAGATACTAGCGAAGCCATTTTACCATGGCCAAGGTGAAAGAAACTGTTCAATTCTTACCTGGTGGCTATAGGTGGAGAGAAATGTTTGGCTTCCAGAAAGAAAGGTGTCCTGCTTCATAAACTTGGTGTAGAAGGAAAGAATATTTATGAACAATTAGAGGAAATTACAATTTGAAATGCTGAAGGGAAAGCCAGGGATGTGTATGAGATGTTGGTCATGATGCTGGACCATCATTTCGCACTGAGATAAATGTAGTGTTAGAAAGACACAAGTTTCTTTGCGCCAGAAGGGCGATCCTGAAGGCTTTGGCAATTGTGTAGCTTGTTTGAGGAACCTTGCTAGAACGTGTGAATTTGGAGAGTTGGACGATTCTTTGATTAGAGACCAATTGGTTCACTGCACAAAGAATATTAGGGTGCAAGAAAAGTTGGTGATAAATCCCAATCTCAAAGATGCTACAGCCATTATCAAGGGCTTAGAACATACTGTTGGATAGGTGAGGAAGATCAGGAAGGACGACGTGGAAGGAGCTGATGTGGCCAGAGTAGCAACAGTAAAGAAAGAAGATGAAAAACAGAATTTTTTTTCCAAGAAGTCTGCCATGCATATTGAGATGAGTGGATTTAAATGTTATTTTTGAGGTAGTAACAGACATACAGCAAACAGTCCGAATTGCTTTGCTAAAAATGCTGTGTGCAGCAGAGTTTGCAAAAGCTCTGCTGATATTGTTCACCAGATGGGTGAAGTGAAAGATGGTGTCAAGAGTATGAATTTGACTATTGGGAGATCAATGGATAGTCAGAATGTTGGTGATGGAGAAGAGAATGGTGAAACTGGTGGGTGCAGGGCAGTGAACAACTAGCCTGATGAGTGTGATGTTGGCAAATTGATTATGTCAGATTGCAAGGTCATAATAGGAGTAAAGAAATTAACCATTCTTGCGGATTCCAGGTCACCATACACTTTAGTTGGTGATCTCATGTGGGAGAGTGGTTACTTGTGATGATATTAAATTGAAGGAGCATGACATGAAACCATTTGGGTATGGTGGTACTACTATTGATGTAATTGGTTTTATACCCATGCGGATCAACTTTAAAGGTAGGGAAACATGAAGAAAAATGTATGTGTCAGAGAGGAGTTTGCCTGCTTGTGTGGAGACATCAAAGAGATTTAGGCAAAACTCTCAATCTCAATGCAGGGGAGCAGATTATGCTAGTGAAAGACATGAAGGTGGAAGAAGACATAGTTGATAAGTTATCTGAAGTCTTTAAAGAAAAGCTGGGGCGCTGAAGGGGTTCAAGCACTGCATAATTCTTATGAGTGGTGCAAAGCCAGTGGTACATGAGATTTGGAAAGTACCACAACTCATGGAGAAGGCACTAAAAGCTGAGTAAGAAAAGTTGCTTGCAACAGGAGCAGTTGAAAGTATTGAGTCATCTAATTGGTTGACCCGAGCTGTCTTGACACCAAAAGACAATGGTAAAAGTGTGAGGAAATGCATAAATCTATGAGACTTGAACAAAAATATTTGGGCTGATAAACAGCATTTGTTGGATATTGGTCAAGAACTCTCAATGTTGGAAGGGGCTTGTGTTTTCAGTGGGATGGATTTGTCAGCTGCTTACATCCAGGTGGTGTTAAGTGAAGAAACCAGGCTTTTAACATATTTTGTTACACTACTGGGGGCTTTTCATTTCCTTTGCATGCCTTTAGGTCTGGCATCAACTACAGAATGTTTTCAGCGTGTTACATTGAAGGTTTTGGAGGGGATTGACCAGGTGAAGGTTTTCCAGGATGACATACTGGTGTAAGGGTTGAATCAAAAGGATAATGGTAAAGTGAAGATTTAAAGATTTAGAAAGATTTCAGGAGTGTGGACTGTCACTACAAAAGGAGAAGTGTAGGTTCAGGGTGTCTACAGTGACATATCAGGGGCATATAATCTCTAGTGAACCAATTAGTCCTAAACCTGATGTCGCCACGTCAATCGTAGATGCACCAGAACCTTCCAACAAAGATGAAGTATGTTCTTTCTTGGGCCTGCAGAATACTACAGTAAATTTGCACAGAATTTTCCAGGTGTAGTACAAACCATAAGGTCTTTGCTCAAGAAAGTGGCGAGGTTTGAGTGGTCCAGTGAATGTAAAGAGTCATTTTTGATCATAAAGCAATGTATTGGAAAATTGCCTACCCTGGGACATTTCAATGTATTCAGGAAAACCATTTTGACCACCAACGCTAGTATGAAAGGTTTAGGAGCTGTACTATCTCAAAAGATAGATGGTGAGGAGAGAGTGGTGGCATTTTCTTTAAGAGTTTTGAAGGGGGCAGAGGAGAATTAATCTGTATTTAAGAGGAAAGTGTTGGCTTGTACTTGGGGCATCCAGCATTTTAAGTTCTATTTGTGGGGGTTACCATTTGATGTGAGAATGGATCACAGGCCTTTACTTGCATTGTTCTCACGCTAAGGCAGCAAGAAGGCTACTTTATGCATTTGTAGATGGATGGAGGGAGTTAATTTTCAGGTGGAATATATGGCTGGATCATCTAATCTCACTGCTGTTTGTTTGTCCCTCGTGCCTTTGGAGGATCTGAGGCTATGTGTGTACAGAACAGTGTATGCTGGGTGCATGAGAGTGCTCTGTCCAGGGCTGAATGTAAAAACAGAAGCGGAGGAGGATGGTGTTATGTCGATTGTATGTTATTATGTGGTCTGAGGTTGGCCAGAACGGAGGTGCTCAGAGAACAAAGTGAAAGGAATTTGGTCAGTACCCGATGAGTTGTCTGTGGATGGTGAGTTTTTGAGTAGGGTTTAAAGGTTTGTGCCTCCTGAAGGTTTGCACAACATGGTCATAACCTTGGTGCATGAATGGCATTTAGGGAGGAACAGTATGAAATCTAGAGTTCGGGAAAGTTATTGGTGACCCGTAATGGATTGCATGATTGAATGGTTGATGAAGGAATGCAGGCAGTGTGCACGTAGTGACAAAAGCAAAGTGACTAGAGAGGTGCCCCTGTGTTCTGCGGTGAAAATAAACAGAATAAATTGTGTTTGGATGTAGTGAGCCAGTTCGACTTGCTGCGTACTGTAGAGAAAGTTGTTTTGCCACTGGTGGATTACAAGTCCAAATTGGTTTCTGCGAGTTGTCAGTACAGTAACTACTCAAGAAGTTATTTATTTTCTTCTGGAGGAGTTTGCCAGAGATGGGGTACCTGATGACATTATAAATGATAATGGTGAGCAGTTCATTTCCAAGGTATTGCAGGAGTGACATGAGAGTAAAACATATAAGAACTGCTCTTTGTATTTTCCAAGCTGAAGGGTTGGTGGATGCCATAAATAGGTAGGTAAAAACATGTGGGCAACAAGCTGAACAAAGTGGTCATTCCCTCAAGGAGTTGCTTAGAGCGCAGTTGTTGGCGCATAGAATTTCCTTTGAGTAAGGAAACCATGAGTAAGATTAGGGAAGACCAAAAACTTACAAGGATAAGTTTGATCATAAGACTGATGTGAAGAGAATGGTTTGAAGTGTGGGTGACGAGGTCTGGATAAAGAACCCTCAATTCTGCAAGAAAGGAATGAGCACATTTATGGGAAAAGTCAAATTCAATGTGGTAAGAGTACAAATGGGTGATGGTCTCAGTTGGTGAAGTGTGGAAAGGAAGTAGAGAATCATAGAGATGATGCTGATCTTGGGGATTCTTTTTCTTCAACGTTGATTCCTGTGAAAGAAACCAAGAGTGGTATTCATCTTCCTGCATGGCTGAAAGACTATGTTAGTGGGTGATGGGTCTAGTTGTTCTATGATGGGTCTCGTTGTTATATCTTGGCATTTCATACTTCATTTTTTTTTACATTTTGTTTTTCCTCTTTTTGTATATATTGGCAATGTAATGTATAATTTTACATTTTGTTGGTCTTATTATAGGGGATGGGGATGTGTTATTTTTTGTCTCTCTGCTGGTCCCTACAGGCAGGGTTCCGGTATGGAATATGTCTATGTTATTGTTCTGGGTGGAATGAGAACATGTGGAATGTCGGTGGCAGGTGGAGAAGACCTAGGAGCTGTTGGGTACTGTTTGATGTTGCTCACTGCCATCTCAATTAAACTGTTGTCAACAACACTCTGCTTCCTGCCTGATTACTTTCGAGCAAAGTGTAAGCCACACCAACTTCTCAGCTGATGCCTTGCTTGTGAAAATATACATATTTTCACTGAGTACCTAAACGTGGAGTGGTCTATGTTTGTTGGTACATTATTTGGCAGGACTGCTTACACTACCAAAAATGTGCATCCTGTCTCGCAGGTTACTTGTCATCACAATTATCAAACGTGCTGCAGCTCATTGAATTCTCATCATGGAAATGATCGGCTGGCTGAGGAAGCCCTTGATAGAGTTGACACATCCAGTTCCACACACTATTCTGAAGAAAGTACATTTATCCCACTGAGCTATGTTTCAAAACTGTTTCGTAGTCTCTGGTGGTGGTGATAACATACTTTCCCCCCCAAATAGCCAAGTCGGGACCTCAGATTGTGCTTTGGTGAATTAGCAGTTAGTTTGATTGTCATTTGTTTTAAGATTTTCCATATTTATCTGGGTCCTCTGTACTGAAGCTTCCTTTTGTGCATTCAGTGAAATGCATATTTGAAACAATAATCAGCTCAAAATCTTCATATTAGTTCTACAATTAGCAGTAGCTTCCAACTTCTATTCAGGAGCATGAGTTCTGCTTTTTATACATGCAATTCTGCTAAAGATTTTGTTTTTGTTTCCCTTAATATGGGAATCAACTTTGTAGTGTTAGATGCATACATAGATAACCTATGTTATGAATAACATATATTCCCATTGGTAGCACAGTGCAAACAGCAAGGTGGCTGATAGTAGCATATGTATGCATATGTTTGTGCCTTTCCTTTCCATAGATGTGCAGTGGGATTTTATCCTTTGGTCAACGACATTTTTCCAATCAGTCTGTTTGAGAGGTACATGCATGACAAAAATACAGTAAAGAGGTAGAGATGCGTTACAGGTGGGAGACACTTGAGGTGCCTATTTTTGTGAGTGACCGTGTACTTGGTTGGTGGTTTGCAGGGTATTTCCCAAACAGACAAATTTAGTATTATAGTTTGCTTATTTTTTGGTATGCTTCTAATATTTTCTTGACACTCCTGCTGTCAATGCCCCATTTGGATCCACCAAAAATTAGTCATAAACGTATGCTGTAAAATCTAGCTTTTGATTGCCATATTTTCTAAACTTTTCTTGAAGTGGAGAACCCCACCTCTGCACCAACAGCACCCCCTCTTTTCAGTTTGGTCTCAATCGCTGCACTCGCTCGCATATTATATTTGTGTAATGGACTCTGCAAGACGGCACATAACATGCATAGACAAATGCATGTATAAAGTAACATTATTTCTTATACTTCAAACAGCAGAAACGTCAAATCCCTCATCAGCTCTTGGCATCCAATCCCGCAACCACCTTTCTTCGAATCCCATCATTGAACCCATATCCCACATTCCATAATACAAAAGACCTGGAGACAAACCCAAAATACACAAACACACTTATACAGAACCACTGAACAACACAAAGCCTCAGAATTACGAGACATGAAACAGAAAACCAACATACACAACACACAGACTAGCAGCAAGAAAACCTAGAGTTCAGGTGAATCTAGAAACCCTAACACTATATATATTATTCAATACAAAATCTTTCAGATTATATGGTGGTCGGACTTATCTCTTACTTTCCCTTGAGGAAATGACACCTTCTGCTGTATCACCCTCAACTTCTTTGCCATGCAATCTCTCAGTCACTTCACAACACATGTCACCTGCTCCCTGCATACATCTTCCCTCTTACTGCACCTCCTGCCTTGTAACATCCTGCTCCACCAATCACCAAGACTCCGTTTGAGGGTCCTCTCCACTGTTACTCAATGCACTAGAAACACATTTCTTCTGCTCCACCATTTGCCATTTTCTACCTGCACAGCATGCTTAGAGACATTAATGACTTTAGTCTTGGGAAAACAACTTATAATTTCCCTTCTTGAAACCCAAGGGGCTCTTCACCTTGACTACATCATCTACTTGGAAATGTACCTCTCTCACCTTTTTATCCTTGTCATATAACAATTTGCTTTTCAACTGAGCACTCTCCACCTTACCACACACCTGTACCAAATCTGGTAGTCTGTCCTTGCTATGCGTTTGATCCAACACCCAACTTGGACTTAATTTGCACATACTATACCTCTCTTTCAGTAATACAAATGGAGTGTGGAGTATTGTGATAACTCCATAATCTTTCTTGCAAAGATACATTCACATCTTCCCCAGCTGCGATGGCCAAGTGAATCGTCTCCTTTATCATTGTGTTTACCCTTTCCACCATTCCATTTCCTTGCGGACCATACAAGGCAACAGACAAATGTTTGACTTCAAAAGATTTCAGAAAAGTTTGCATTACATATGACTTAAACTGGACTCCATTGTCCATGACTAAGATTTTAGGGACTCCTTCTCTGCAAAACAGGTCTTTCAACATCCCAATTACTGCATATGTAGTGGGTTCACTTAAAAACGTACATTCCACCCATTTAGAGTAATAATCTACTAATACTAGGGCATATCTCCTCTACGCCTCAAGATTGTACATAGGGCCAAAAAAATCCATTCCAGACCCAATTTCTACCAAGGGCCATCAGGAAATCTTACAGGATGAAGGGGAGTATTGGGCAGCTTAATGTTTTTATCTGCTTCTTGATAACTCACACACCTGCCTACATGCACCTCCACCTCAGCATCCATCCCAGGTCACCAGTAATACATGCGCAAATGCTTCTTTGGGCGAGTCACCTGCTCTCTGCATACATCTTCCCTCTTACTGCACCTCCTGCCTTGTAACATCCTGCTCCACCAATCACCAAGACTCCGTTTGAGGGTCCTCTCCACTGTTACTCAATGCACTAGAATTATATTTACTGTCACTAGAAACACATTTCTTCTGCTCCACCATTTGCCATTTTCTACCTGCACAGCATGCTTAGAGACATTAATGGCTTTAGTCTTGGGAAAACAACTTATAATTTCCCTTCTTGAAACCCAAGGGGCTCTTCACCTTGACCACATCATCTACTTGGAAATGTACCTCTCTCACCTTTTTATCCTTGTCATATAACAATTTGCTTTTCAACTGAGCACTCTCCACCTTACCACACACCTGTACCAAATCTGGTAGTCTGTCCTTGCTATGCGTTTGATCCAACACCCAACTTGGACTTAATTTGCACATACTATACCTCTCTTTCAGTAATACAAATGGAGTGTGGAGTATTGTGATAACTCCATAATCTTTCTTGCAAAGATACATTCACATCTTCCCCAGCTGCGATGGCCAAGTGAATCGTCTCCTTTATCATTGTGTTTACCCTTTCCACCATTCCATTTCCTTGCGGACCATACAAGGCAACAGACAAATGTTTGACTTCAAAAGATTTCAGAAAAGTTTGCATTACATATGACTTAAACTGGACTCCATTGTCCATGACTAAGATTTTAGGGACTCCTTCTCTGCAAAACAGGTCTTTCAACATCCCAATTACTGCATATGTAGTGGGGTCCCTTAAAAACTTACATTCCACCCATTTAGAGTAATAATCTACTAATACTAGGGCATATCTCTCCTACGCCTCAAGATTGTACATAGGGCCAACAAAATCCATTCCAAACCCAATTTCTCCCAAGGGCCATCAGGAAATCTTACAGGATGAAGGGGAGTATTGGGCAGCTTGATGGTATTATCTGCTTCCTGATAACTCACACACCTGCCTACATGCACCTCCACCTCAGCATCCATCCCAGGTCACCAGTAATACATGCGCAAATGCTTCTTTGGGCCAGTCATGCCACAATGTCTTTGAGGGGCAAAATTAGTCAATCTATGTCTCAGTTCATATGGGGGAACCAATAAATTTCCCCTTAATATGGCATCATCTTTGATAGTCAACTCATCTTTGACTTTATGAAAAGACAGAAGATCTTTACTCACATTCCTCCCCTCAAACCATCCTCTAATAATGAGTTTCTTAATTCTTTTTTGACATTCATCTTGTTCAAAACATTCCTTCCACTCTTGTTTCCCGACAGCTCCTTCCAGTTTTACTAATCCATCCACCAAATCAACAACACACGCCACCTCCACTGCCTCCAACCTACTCTTACTACTGTCAACGGGACACCTGGATAGAAAATTTGCGCGGCAGTTTTTCCTGCCAGGTATGTGTTTGATTTCAAAATCAAACTCAAACATTCTTGATAACAGTCTCACCAATCTTGGGATGACCTTATTGTGAGTATTCATAGACATCAAATAAACCAGAGGCTTATGATCAGTTAGAAGGCTAAATCTCCTTCCCTATAAAAATGTCTCAAAATGTTTGGTCAGCCGGACACAATCTAACAACTCCCTCTTGGTTGTACTGTACTTGTGCTCATTAGTAGAAAGACATCTTGAGGCAAAAGCAATTGTGTGTTCCTTGCTTTCTATTATGTGAGTAAGTACCGCCCCCGAGGCCAGCCCCACTTCCATCAAGCGTCACAATGAACTGCTTTCTGTCTCTGAAAGCATGCAAAGCGGGTGCTTCCACTAAAAGCTTTTTTCAAATTCTCAAATGCTGATTCTTATGGCCTGTCCAATACAAATTGTTCACTTCTCCTGAGTAGGTTCCTAAGAAGCTCTGTTTGGAGTGCATCATTATCTATAAACCTTGAGTAATACTTGCAGATTCTGAGAAAAGACCTTAATTAATCCCTGTTCTCAGGTCTAGGACTGTTGTAAATGGCGTCCACCAAATCAGCCTTGGGTTCAATCCCTGCACCTGAAATGTAGTGCCCCAAATAATGTAGGCTTTCTACCAGGAAATTTACACTTTTACCTCTTAACTGTGAGGCTGTTTCTCAAGTGTATGCAACACATCTTTCAACACAAAAAAATGCTCATTGGTGTCTTTTGTGAAAATCAAAATGTTATCCTGGTATGCCAAGACATTCTTGTGTTCCTCAAACAGTCTGAACATCAGTTTCTGAAACACTGAGGCTGCAGAGGCCAGGCCAAATTGCATTTGTTGAAATCTGAAAACTCCAAAAGGTGTGTTGAATGTTGCTAAAGAGCACAATTCCTCAGCCAAATCCACAAGATGATATGCAGATCTTAAGTCTAGCCATGAAAAAACTTTAGCTCCACCCAACTGAGCCAGCATCTCCTGAATTTTAGGCAACGAGAATCAGTCAATCTGAATGTTCTTATTAAGTGATCTGAGGTCTATGCAAAGTCTGATATCTTCTGTATTCTTTTTGGCTACTACCATAGGTGAAACCCTTTGTGAGGAATCAACAGGTTCTATGATCGTGTCCATGCACAGCTTATCCAAATGTTGTTTCAACTGGCTATTAGCACTTAATGGAACATTTGTCAATTTATGGACCATAAGCACTGCATCTTCTTACAGTATGATTTTGTGTTTGTACCCATGTACCACACCCAACTTGTCATCAGACAAGGATTCATATTTGCTTAAGGCCTGCTGAAGATTTTGCAATCATGCCAGAACTTCTACCAATGAAATAGGATACAGGGTACCTGGTCTCAGCACCATGCCAAACTTGTCTTGGTCTTTCCACCCTAAAATATTATAATCCCTTTTCGCCACATCTACTTTGGTGAAAATCGACCTGTCTTTTAAAATGCAACATTTTCAGAGAAATAGCCCAATGTGTCTATATTGTGTCCAGCAAATGCAACAGGACATACATCAGGTGGCTACAACTGTGTGGAACCCCACTCTTTGTAATACAGATCGTTAGTTACAAAAGTAATTGGTGAGCCTTAATCCATTTTGACATGAACTTTTACATCACCAATTGAAACTACACACAAAGGATCTCCACACTCCTTTACATCCGATGCTGTCTCCACAGTCTTAAATGATGAAACTACCCTGATGCTGCTTCAAGTAGAGCATACTGCGGACTTCATTTTGTTGCTCTAACATGCCTACATTCTGTGTATTTTTATATATGTGCAAAATGTCCAGTTTCCTGCATTTAAGACACACTTTACCAACAGCTGGGCATTTTTTCTTACATTCACCAAATGTGTACCAGATCCACACCTAAATCAATTGCCTTGCTTCCTGCCCTGAGAAAAACTAGAAGTAACACCACTGCCTAGTTTCTTGCACTTGGGAACTGTAGGTGTGAGCACATTAGGTTTAGCTGTCACTGCATTAACAGCCTCAGAATCGTTCCTGCTTTTACTCAGCTCTTTAGATGTCAGTACTGATCTTTCAATGCCTCTTGCAATCTCTAGTGTTTCATTTAAACAAGGATTTCTACAACACAACAGTCTCTCTTGAGGTTTTTTTTGTGACAACAATTTACCACAAGTTGCTCTCTTAAATAAGAATCAATATTTCCATCAAATTTGCATGTGGAGTTCAATATGTGTAGCTCAGCCCAAAAAGTTGATTTGTGTTGACATTGTTGTCTTGCATAAAATCTGTGTCTTTTCGCTATTATGCCTGTGTCTTCTTTAAATTGTTTTTTTAGCCGGGACACAGCTTCCACATAAACATTCCATTCCTCATCTACATTCCGAATAGCCTCCCGTAAATGGTCAAATATACGTTGACTTTCTGAACCTAAACAATTGTTAAGAAATGCCAACTTCCTAACAGGTTCAAACTTGGATCCATTGATTGTGATTAAATAACTCTCAAAAGCTTTAAACCATTGTTTACACTTCGTTTTTTTAACACCACGCTCTGCTAAAAAATGTGTGGGAAAATGTACGTTTTGCATGATGGTTACCTTAAACTCCCACAAAAGGTAAAACAAATTAACTGTGCCAGTAAATTGAAAAAGAGGTTGGCGTGCTATGCTTTACAATTGCAGTTTCATGCTTGCTGTTTTTGGGCCAATCAGATTGCAAGTCTCAAAACTCTGAGATCCAATAGGAAATGTGTATACGGTTACTCTTCATTGGCAGCTGTGTTGCCAGATTGGGCTATTTCCCGCACAAATGGGCAACATTTTTCCCATTTGTGCGAGGAAAAACCCAAATTGCGGGCGGCTACTTTTTGGGCATTTATTGGCCCGTTGTGCGCATTTTTATAAGCTGGGGCGGTGCCTCAGCAGTGTCGGCATCACCACAATCATCATTGGCAGCCAGCCGTGAATGGATAACGAAGCGCGCAGCATGACTGGGCCTGATTGGCCAGTGTGTGTAAGTGCAATCGCACTGTACGCACCATCTGAGGATGCAATATGTGTAACTAGCTTGTTTGGGTCCCAGGGCCGTCAATCTGGTAGCACACGAAAGCGCTACCAATGATGGCCCTGCAAACATTATCCTCCAGAGCCCACCTGTGGCAGTGAACCGTGTCTGACATTTAGCGCTCACCACACACGTGGTGGTGTGCATGCCTCCAGTGATTAACAGGAACAGAACCAATTCCCAGTATCGGGCCATGAGTGAGTGAATTGTTTCACTTGTCACTCTGACTGAGTGAGTCGATTGGACCTCGGGCGCCGGGGCAGGTCGTGTGAGAGTGAGACATTGACTCTCGACTCTCCTTGTGTTGGTGCATGCTGATCTTTGGGAGACTGAAGCAACAAGTATGTTTTCTCCATTGTTTGTACACTGTTTTTGATGGTGGCACTTCAGAAAAACTAGTTGCACGTCACTCTGGGGGGTGAGGTTAGGGAAAGGACACAGCACAGAATAGAAGTACATCCTCTGTTATGTGTTAATGGAGTGTGTTGCAGGCTCTGGCTTTGCCCTTGGACATGGGGACAGACCGACACAGTAACAGGGGCAGTGTTTTAAATGGGCCTTCACTTCTCAATATTCTTCTCTTCAGTACTGGAACTTTTCCTTCCCAGTTTTGTAGCAGTACAGCTGTTTTTAAAAGCACTACAAAGTTAATGTATATTGAGCAGTTTTCGGGCAACAAATAAAGTGTCAAGTTTACTCTGGTGATAAATGTACCTGCTGGAGAGAGATGGGAGTTTTGTCTAATGGCAATTTTCACTTGTGTAAGGTACCCCAGAGGGTTAATATCATAGCTGCTAAGTATTCAGATTGCTAATGTGTGACATTTCCATTTTTGCAGTGACTTATGATTGACATTCCACAGCAAAATATGACATGTCGAAAAACATTTCATACTGTGTTAAAATAATGATTGCATATTCATTGTGCTTTAAGTGATAGGCTGGGACCTCGTAGTACTATAAACACAGAAGTCGTTAACCACCACTCCTTACCCCTCTGCCAACTAGGAATCTATTCCTTTACTGTCTGGTTACACTCCTAGACATCTGCAGTGACTGAATTAATCAATACGTTTTTGTAATGCAAACAAATGCATTTCCTACTGATTACTTTAACTTGGATTTATCTTATATTTTAAACATGCAGTGCGCCTTTATTTTATATGCTGGTACCTGAAGGTGAAGACAATCAAAACTGACTGAAAAACATATTTTGTCCTTTCAGCTATGTCTTTAACTTCCTACACCTCACAACCCTCTTCCCCCTCGTCCGGCCTGATACTGCCCCCACGGCAGCACTCACATTTGTCGAGTGATCAGGTGCATTGGACTCACCTGTGGTATCCTGAAGGTGCTGCTAGGTGAAGCGCGTGGTCAAACCCAGTGTGATTGACTGGACTGCAGACATTGCTGAGGTTACCTACAGGCCCAAGGCCTGCCAGACATGGCTGATCTTTGACCTCCTTAGTCACTGTCCCTTGCTGTTACTCTAGGTGCTCCTAAGTGCTGGTTAGCAGTGCCACCTTTAAACTGCGCCCGCCACCACCCACTGGACGGTCTACAGAGACCCCTCCGTTATCTAAGGGCAGGTGCAGGTGAGGGCTAAGTTGCTGGCTATTTTTAGGCTGAACTGTCTATGGGGCGGAATCTGGGTTTGCGCAGCAGAAAAATCTCCCTACGCTGTGCCATTGCCAGCTGCCTGCCAGCAGCACGACCATAGAGAGCACACTGTGAGAGTCACACAATACCGTTTGTGTGGCGAGCATGGTAAAAGGAAAACAAATCAAAATTCAGCCACTGGCTGGGATAATCATTGCAGGCTTTCTGGTGATAGTACAGAAAAGGAAAAGGAAACACTGAGTCACTATTTTAGGATGGTCGGAGTTTTACGGGAGGTGTCCATTTGATGTTTTAAGATTTGCCAGAATGCCATGGTAAGCTTATGAAATTACACGGACGGTTGTTTTCTTCTGTTAAGAGATTAGTCTTATGTTTAAACACAGTGAAGGGGTGCATTGAGTTTTCGCAATGTTGAGTTTCTGTAATGTAGAGTTATTTAGCACAATGAAGATTGTCAGAATAAGAATGATGGTAACATTTAGGAACGTAACAGTCTTCAGCTTTGTAGCACTTTAAATTAAGAACTTATGTTTATTGATACATGTTTTTTGTATAATGATCACAACATTTTTGCCAGTATATGGGAATTAAATGATAAATGTTGTTTGTATTCCCAGATGCCCCTGACGAAGGGAGTGTTATTCCCGAAATGCATTGGGCTTTCGAAAATAAATCATGGCATGAAACCCAACCCTTGCTTTTGAGCTTTGTTTTGGAAATGGATGAAAAAAGGATTGAATAAAATGAATTGAACATTAAAGAGTGAAGAAAAATGAACGGATGATACAGTGAAAAAAGAAAAAAAGTACATGAACTTAATTCATTGGATTCATGCTACTATAGGGCTGTGCAGCTTTGTGGAACCTAAGCTGGTTCCCTTCGTGGTGTAGTTATAGTTGCAGCGCAATGGGACGAAGCGCGGAGAAAGCATTGCACGCCAATATTGTTTGAAAGGATTAATTTTTAAATTGTCTAAGAAAGCGGATTTAAAGGTGTGCATCTCATTCTCATTGAATTCATGTTTTGAACATTTTCGTCTCACATGAGATTGCACCCAATGATAAACGTTGGATAAACATGAATAAACAAAGACCAGAGAACGTGGGTTGAAAGTAGCTAGTTAGAAAAGACACCTGAAGCTGGGGAAGGGTTCCGTGTCACGTTGGAATATAATGCACTGATTTGTGATTCGCGGTTATTCATGAATAACTTTTGGCATTTATGTTGAGATTGGTCAGACGCATATTAGATGGAGCGCGTCTTTTAATAACAGTGGGTTTGCCATATTACAACTGTAATTATGGGGAAAGAAGCAAGTAGTAATGATATTCCACGAGGTCAATAAACATCTATGGCAGTGCACTCTGGGAGATTGAGGAGCTTGTTTGACTATGCAGCACACTTGTGCTGCAGCTTTAACGAATGAGTGTTCACGTCATTAACGGATAGAGTCAACCACCTGCAGGGCATTGTTAAGGGCGGGGATAGATATAAAATACTCAGCCAAGGAACGTAGAACACGTTCATTATGAAACAGAACAGGCGCGCGATGGCTCGCTTTGAAAAGGAAACACTGAGTCACTATTTTAGGATGGTCGGAGTTTTACGGGAGGTGTCCATTTGATGTTTTAAGATTTGCCAGAATGCCATGGTAAGCTTATGAAATTACACGGACGGTTGTTTTCTTCTGTTAAGAGATTAGTCTTATGTTTAAACACAGTGAAGGGGTGCATTGAGTTTTCGCAATGTTGAGTTTCTGTAATGTAGAGTTATTTAGCACAATGAAGATTGTCAGAATAAGAATGATGGTAACATTTAGGAACGTAACAGTCTTCAGCTTTGTAGCACTTTAAATTAAGAACTTATGTTTATTGATACATGTTTTTTGTATAATGATCACAACATTTTTGCCAGTATATGGGAATTAAATGATAAATGTTGTTTGTATTCCCAGATGCCCCTGACGAAGGGAGTGTTATTCCCGAAATGCATTGGGCTTTCGAAAATAAATCATGGCATGAAACCCAACCCTTGCTTTTGAGCTTTGTTTTGGAAATGGATGAAAAAAGGATTGAATAAAATGAATTGAACATTAAAGAGTGAAGAAAAATGAACGGATGATACAGTGAAAAAGAAAAAAAGTACATGAACTTAATTCATTGGATTCATGCTACTATAGGGCTGTGCAGCTTTGTGGAACCTAAGCTGGTTCCCTTCGTGGTGTAGTTATAGTTGCAGCGCAATGGGACGAAGCGCGGAGAAAGCATTGCACGCCAATATTGTTTGAAAGGATTAATTTTTAAATTGTCTAAGAAAGCGGATTTAAAAGGTGTGCATCTCATTCTCATTGAATTCTTGATAGTACAGAAGAGCCAGATCCTGGCTGTTGTTTATTTTCTGCAGTGACACCAGATGACCAGGTGAAGGGCCGGGCCTGGTGCAAATGTATTTTAGCTGCAGGGCGGAAATCATATGTGTGTTTTCAGTGATGTTTTGACACTATAGGTCACAAAGTTGCTCCCTAACAGCCAGAGCAGAGTCAGTTATACGCTCCTAATTGCGGGGCTTAACAATCAGTTGCTCAGCAGGTGCTGGCAGTGGCTGCTTTTGTTATAATATGAAGAGCTGTGCTGTGATTCTCCCAGGAGCTATAGAATGCGTGACTAACTCATTTTAGTGTGGTGATGCGGACATCAGTACCAAAAAGCTTTAGTCCAACCCCTGGTGAGTGGTTCCTGGCAGGACTGTAATATGCCTGTTGCAAAGGACCTGTGCCATGCACATCAGAGAACAATATTTTATGTGCAAAGCTCAGTGGGTTACTGCTTTGGTCACAGAGATTATGTTACTGTGCAGTTCATAAATTACATTCCTAATCTAGCACAGTGAGCTATGAACTGCCATCTAAGAGTTGCATCGTACAGGTTAGAAAGTTATGTTTTTTCCCAGTCTTTCTATTCTGATGTTGCTAAGAAAGGTTTGCTTTGATAGAAATAAATTCTTTTTAAAGTTGACCCTAACCACTGTGTTGTGTTCTGAAACCTGAGTTTGCCCTTCTCCAGACCAAGCACTCTTTTTGACACCTTTTGTTCTCGTTTTCCTTATGTAACATTTTCTATACACTGATTCACAAACGTATGATTCATTGTCTCTGTATGTGTAAGTGATGGATTTTGAAAATGTGGAAAGTTTTGCTTTAGGACCAGTGAGTAATGGAGTCATTTTTAAATGTGGACTGTAACATATGCATTTGTAAAGCGAGCATTCATGCCTTTGGGAATTCTGGCTGTTAGATAAGATGTTTGTTGCTGATGAGTTATGTCTCACACAAGATTCCCTATTAGGCACACTGTGTTATACCGCCTTTAATTCTGATCTGCTTTTGAGACACCATGTTTGTTGAAGAGACCAAACGTGGTAGGACAGCACATGCAAAGAAGGTGTGACTATGACAAAGAGTAGGGTGTTGAAAATGCACTGGAGAAAGTTTAATATCATACATTTCGAATGAATGTGTCAGGAAAAAATCCTTTAAGCAGTGAAAATCATTTTATCACCACATCTGCAACAAAAGGAGTATAAACAGGTTTATTGCATATGCCAGACTATACAGCTGGGAGAGCGACCCGTACTATGAGAGAAGCACAAGTCAGTCTCAAATTACACACGCTGCGAGTCTAGTCTTATAATACTAATTTTGGCATAAATCTATGTTTAATACAATGTAAACAATAGAAAAAGCTTCCTGCTTTTCCGTTATGTCCCACCCAGATTACATACATTTATTTCAAGAGCAGCTTTTTCCTGTGTTCGTGACTTCTCACGCCACACTTACAGACTACAATTGGAATATTCTTGCTGCTCCGAATTTCCTGTTACATATTCAAGTAAGGAAGTTTCTCAGCAAGCATACAATGAGAAGAAAAATCACTTAAGTCAGACCGCATTTAGACATTTTTTTTTAAAGTTGGCTGTAGGTTATTACCAGATAAAATGTGCAACTTAAACATGCACTTTTAACCACACATTTAAACCGCATTATACTGTTTTTCTTTCTTTACATGATAATATTTCACAGTTTGTGGGCAAGTGATAGGTAAAACAGAATAATGACAGAATAATTAGGGCCTAAATCTAAATTAGGGTTTTGATTCCTTTCAAATGCATGATGATTTATAAAGTGCAATAATCTATGAGATTCCATACATACTAGATGGTACCTCTAGATGGTTATTGAGAAAGGTGTATATATATATATATATATATATATATATATATATATATATATATATATATATATATGTTTGTTCACACTTTGAGCATTATTGAGAAATTGATCCATGCTTTTGCCTTGCAATTTAAGGACCTGAAAATAGAGCCCATTAGTGATCCATTGCAAAGTCAGTTCTAGGAGCTTCTTTGCTTAAAGCCATGAGTGGCTGATAGGTTTAAAAGAGTTGCACAGCCTAATGAGATTACACTAATCAATGGTAATATGAGAGACCAACAGTGTGAATGATGAAGGGGAATGGAACCGAATGGGACAAGTGGAGTGATGACAGTGTCATCCGACTTAAGGGAGCGTTAGTGTTGAGATGTTGGGGGAGGGTATTACCTAAGATTTTGGGAAAGAAGTCTTTTTCCTGTCCACTCCAGTTGATTTCATTTGGACCCCACACAAACCCATCTGCTTCTTGTCAAGACTGCGGCCTTTAGTCAAGCCTTTGCTGAAACACGAAGGCAATGACATAAGTTCTGTTTAACTTTTAGTGTCACAGTAGATGGTCATGGTGAAAGACTTTGAAGTGGAGGGCAGGCAGTTATCAGAGTAATTGACTCCTATTTGGCCTTTGTACATATTAACTGGAGGGAGTGGTCCTCTAATCGCAGCTTGCCAAACAAGTTGTGCTGAAATTGCTTTATTTATTTATTTTTTATTTATGTGTTTTATAGAGCGTGAACTTGACCCGTTAGGGTATCAGAGCGCTTTACAGGAGAGCAAAGCAATATACAGACAGGCTTAGAATCAACCAATAACAGATCGAGTAGTAGGGGGGCAGGGTGCCGGATATATAAGGGAAAGAAGGGCACGTATTTACAGTTTACATAACTAAATACTCAAGACGAGATAACATATTTACAGATTACGTTTTCAATTATTCAAGACAAGGCCCCAAGTTTCTGATGGGTGACTAGGTAGTCCGAAGGGAGGCAGTGGACGGCCATAGATCAGGGCCATAGTGGTGGTTGAGGCAAAATTTAAATGAGAAATTTACCCATAAGGAAGGTTTTGGCATCCTTTTTTAAGCGAGTTAGAGAGGGGATTCTTCTGATGTCGGGTGGGAGAGAGTTCCATATCCTTGGAGCAGCCCCAGAGAAGGCCCGATTGTAAGTTTTTTTTTTTCGAAAGCGTGGAGGTTGGAGCAAGAGGTTTCTGGCAGATCGGGAGTTTCTGATTCCTCCGGAGATCCCATGTTTCTGTACCAGATATGCAGGGGAGTTAGAGTATAAAGCTTTGTGCGTGATGCATGCTAGTTTGAGCTGTATTCTAGCCTCCAGGGGAAGCCAGTTGAGAGCTTTCAGGTGTGGGGAAATATGATCGTATTTCCTTGTGCCAGTAAGTAGTCTGGCGGCCGCATTGAGGCAGGCTTTAAGAGGTGCCAGGGAGATCTTGGGTAAACCCGAGAGGGTAGAGCAGCCATATTCCAGTCTAGAGATAACAAGTGCTTGGACTGCCATTTTTAGGTCGGGAGCATCGAGGAAGGGTTTCAATTTCCTAAGGTAGCTCAGGTGGAATCTGGCTGTTTTGGCCATCGAGTTGATGTGGTCCCGCATGTTCAGGTTGCTGTCGAGGGTAATTCCCAGGGATTTGGCCGAGTCCACAATGGTCGGTGGGCAATTTAAGGCTGTGATAGCCTTAATCCATGATTGAATCTCAAGGTTGGTATTGGGAGGGGAGACCAGGAGAAATTCTGTTTTCTTTGCATTGAGTTTGAGTTGATTGGATGCGAGCCATTGGACGGTGAGTTTCAGGGCTTTGTTCAGGGAGAGAATCTCTTCGAGAGATGAGGTTTTGATGGAGATCTGAGTGTCATCAGCGTACATATGATAGGAGATATTAGCAGCGCGTAATACTTCGGTAAGCGGTTCTAGGTAAAGGTTGAAAAGGGTGTGGGACAGGGTTGATCCTTGAGGGACTCCAACCGTGACCAGGGATGGTGACGATAGGTTGCCGTTGATTAGGAATCTCTGTGACCGGTTTTGGAGGAAGGACCTAAACCATTCTAGAACAGTGCCATCCAATCCCATCCTGAGTTTGAGGCGTTCGAGTAGTTTTTCATGGTTGACCGTGTCGAAGGCCGAGGATAGGTCCAGGAGAATTAGGAGACAAGTTTTGCCTTGGTCAAGGGCTTGGAGGGCATCATCCACAATGTGGAGCATGGTGGTTTCGGTGCTGTGCCCTGGTCTAAATCCGGATTGGAAGTCATCGAGCAGGTGGAAGTTGTTGATGTGTTGACTTAGCTGCTGTTGCACACATTTCTCCAGCACTTTGGCTAAGAGGGGGATGTTGGAGATGGGTCTGAAGTTGTCGGGGGAGGCTGGATCCAGCGACGGCATTTTCAGAATGGGGAGGACTTGGCCGGCTTTTAGGGAGTCAGGCATCATTCCCTGCTGGAGGGAGGCGTTGATTATTGTAGTCCAACTTGGAATAATGGATTGGGCGACGGCAGCTAGGCAGTTGGCAGGGAGCGGGTCATTAAAATGGTTGTTCGGGTTTAAGGGAGATAGGATTTTAGATATGGAGTCGTCGTCATAGTCTTTAATGACAAGGTGGTTACTTTATATATGCATCATTGTGTGGTGTTAATCCTTTGAGATCCATGAAATGCATTAAATGTCCTGTTTGAGGAGCTACATGACATAGAGTTTCAACTTTTCAGCATTTACACTAAAATGGGTTACAGTCTGCTCTTGCAAAGTTTGTTCATCAATGCCAGGTTCAGGTTTGGATTTGTGGTGAACAAAGCAACAAGTCCTAATGGGACTGAGCTTCAAAATCAGCAGTTACTAATCGAATTGGAACATGATTGCAGAAGTGCAGAAGTGCCCACTGAACCTCCTCCAACTATAAGCATATTGAATAGAAATTAGGATTATGTGTAAAATGTTTCCTGACGGCTGATTTTGCATAAATTGAGGGTGGCAACTTTGGGCTGGTTTTTGGGCTAAAACTGGTCTGTGTTGGGCTGAATTTGGGCTTAAACTTGGACAGCTTTGGGCTTGGGGCGGGTATCAAAATCTGGCAACACTGATTGGCAGAGCAAAGCGTGTAACGGCTGCTGTGAGTAC
This sequence comes from Calotriton arnoldi, assembly GCA_963921515.1. Taxonomy (NCBI): domain Eukaryota; kingdom Metazoa; phylum Chordata; class Amphibia; order Caudata; family Salamandridae; genus Calotriton; species Calotriton arnoldi. The sequence continues at coordinate 62,464 of CAWUFW010022676.1, read as the reverse complement.
AAATACCACCTTCCTAATTATGTTTATGCAGCCAGAGCATGCAAAATGTGTGTGATTCAAGCAATAATTATATGAGCTGCCACAGTCCTGAACTCAGCACGAGGGTGTGCTTAGACAGTAAGTCTTCCACTAGAGAAAACAGCAGCAGGCGGGAGTTACGAAGGTTGCACTTAATAAAGCGTGAAAATGCACCACGGCACAGTCCCATCCACTTTAGAGCGACTGCTGCTGAGGCCCTTATGGCGAGGCTTGGGGCCTCGAGCGCGGGCGTGCGCCACCTCTGAATACATGTGTGGCACGAGACAGTAATTTGAATGAGGCCCTTATACCAGTGGCGAACAAATGTGTTAGTGGAGAGAGTCTTTCTACACTAAATAATCTGGTGCGAGAAAGCTGCTGAAACACTGAATTAAGCCGTCTGTGCTTGTGTGGCTTGCCCTTTCATACCATCACCAATCTGTCATGGTGATGCTGCTCCCCGTCCGTGTAACACTGCGATTCTTGCCGTTTACAGGTGCTGTCCAAAGACCCACTCGTCGCTAGTCTGTAATGGGCTCTTCAAGATGGTACATAACACGCGTAGACAAAAGCATGTGTGAAGTAGCTTTATTCCTTATACTCCAAACAGCGCAAATGTCAAATTCCTCATCAGCTACTGGTGTACAACACTGCAGCTGCCTTTCTGCGAACCCCATCATCGAGCCCATATCCCACATTCCATTACCTACATTCCATCACAACAATTTGGGTATAAAATGTTCGGCCCACCACTTTTAAAACACACCAGATTCCAATGTATAGAATATGTTGACTTGATAAACTAACAAACAATTGAAAAGTTTCACTTTAAACCAAACATGATTATTTGTAAATAGCTTGCTTTGAGAGCACATATTCTATCTAATAATCTTGACTGTATAGATCGCAGTGTATTGCAAAATCCTATCTGAAATGTTAAAAAATATATTTTACACATTTAAAATAATAGAAGTGTGATTGAATGATTTGCATGTATGTATACTCTGCTACACATATATAGGTAAGTAAGTAATTGTTTATTTCGGGCATAGCCCATAAAACACATCCGGTCAATACAACGAGCTATATTTCAGATACTTTAAAAGTTATACAATATAAAAACATAAGACATCAAGGTACAAATGGATTACTATGAAAGCGATTAAAAACATTGCATCAAAATAAAAGTGCTAAAAACGGGACGTCAGTCCTGAGAACTGATTGTGGACCTAGCAAGATAACCAATTGTACATTTTGGTGGTAAGTAGTCCAACCAATCATGAAATGTTCAAATAGTCATAACGGGAGAATGTGCAAAATAGCAATCATGGGGACTGTACAAAAGAAAAGCGTTGGCAGAATAAATATGTGCAACAATTCATAAACACTTGATGATAGGAAGGGGAAATAAGGCGGATCTCTATCGGGGTTCAGATTTACAGATAGCCTTCTTTCTTAATGCCCAAGGGATATACAAATACTTATAGACCGCGAAGGCTAAGGGTTCACTTGCGTCACTTTTAAAGAGTCTCTCCGCTTCCCAGTAGTGTCTCACACCCATGTTGTTATATACAGCCACCAACCATTTTTTCCGCACCTTTCTGTATAAGGGGCAGAATAGCATGAAGTGGGACTCCGTTTCCACATTCTCGGACAATTTGGGCAACAATCGGCCTGGCAAGTAGCATTAGCCCATTTGAAAGTGTGGGATCTCAAGGGCAGAACCCTGCACCTATATTGTACATACAGACATTTTAGCTGATATGGATGCATTCTGTTCAGATAAGGTTCGAGCCTGGGCGCACTTTTATGATTCAGGAATTTTCCAGTGAGAGAGTTGGTCTGGTGCATTTCCCACGTTTGGAGTAGGACTGCCCCCCAGTAAGACTGTTTTATTTTTAGAGCATCTCCTTTTACTATTATCTCCGGGGCAGTCCATAGCTTACTCATCCCTATTCTGTGCATCAATTCTTTAATGTGTTTCAAACAGGGTGTTCTCAGGTTTCTATCAAGAACCAAAAGATCTTTCACGCACTCTCTATAGGCTGCCAATTCATTAGTGGTCCATAATCTGGGCCAGTTTAGGAGGGGTTTTAAAACCACTGTTAAGTGTATTGGATTAAGAGCCAGGTCTAAGCGTAGCGGTGTAGTAGGAGAGCTTAAGGAAGCTTAAAAAATGTTGTACATGTATAGGTATATTACTTTTGAAAAACATACCGCATATACGATTTGAAACGTACCGTTGGTACTTTGAGTGCTTTCAGATGTGGCAATGGTACTACAGACTCCAGTCACTGCCTCTGACTGGAGAGAAGATTCATTCAGTTGCTCCTGGGGTGTTGCTGGAGGTTCAGTACTTGGTCCTCCTCCAATACGTGAAACATCTTGTCTTCTTGCCGTAAGTCTTTCCTTTGTGCGCGACCTTAGGTCATACCATTTTTTTCAAATTTCTTCCACACTCCTGTTTGTCGCACCAACAGCATTTATCCTCTGCTGGATAGGTCCCTAGATTTGTTGTTTGGTAGCCTCCGAAACACTTGCTGATGACTTGCCAAAAGGTTTATCAATCTGCACAAAAAGTCACGTGGGACGTATTCAAGTCTAGAGTATTCATCCAGTATTCATATACAGTGTTTTTGTGTTGTAACTGTTGTCCACTTTAATCACTATGCGAGCACTGTGTTGTCTGCACTACTGATTCACTTTCCCACACTATACCTATAATTGTTTATGTATGTATGAATATAATACATGTTGGACGGAAATTCTGTTTGTCCAGCACATTATTTATTGATTAATTTTGCATTGAATAAGATTAAGTAGATTACAGAGCCTTCATACTTCTGGATGAATACTATGGATTTTATTAAGTCCCACATGACTTTTTGTACAGATTGATACACTAGTACCCATGTGCCGTGGGCGTTTTGGGTTGTCCTTATTATGGATATTGCCAAATGGTTTATCATTTTCAATGACCCATTCTTCAGTCAAAATTTCAAGTTCCTGGTCACTACATTTTCTTTTACGCTTCCTACTTCCTTCATCTTGGGAATTTTGGTTATCCATGATAGAGGATAGGGGTGGATGGCAATAGATTCTTCCTTCTACCTCTGACAAAACCTCTCCCATGTGGCCTAATGCACTTCTCCATGGTCTTTTATAGATTCTCTGATGTCATAAATATTAGACACAGCAACATTTGCTATTTCCCAATGATAGCAATTCCTAAATTGCAATTCAGTATTCTCAAATAGTGATTCCTAAACATGCTGTTGTTTTTTGTGGACAAGCATCAGTGCTTGACATGAAACATCATGTTACAAAACAGAGGCACAGTAGGCTCTGGAAAAGGCCTGAAATCCATGGGCAGAACATGCAAAGGAAGGCTTAGGGCCTAATTATGAGTTTGGCGGTCAGAGGACGGCCAAACTCCCGGTGGCGCAGCGGTGGCTATCCAGTCACCGCTGCACCGGCAGTCGGACAGCCGGATTACAACTTGGGCGGTCGGACCGCCATAGCACCGCTGCAACCACCAGGGATCAGGAATCCCTGGTGGTGGCGCAGCGGTCTGACAGCTGCAATATGTTTGGTGGTGCCCTGTGGCACCACCAAGCATATTACGACTTTCCTCACTGCCAGCCGTCTCATGGAGGTTCTTACTCTATGAAACTGCTGGCGGTGAGGAAAGAAATGGGGCGCTGGGGTGCATCCAGGAGGGCACATGTTTTGCCCCTCTGTGTGTATACTCCCCATACTGGACAGTCCATGCTGTGCAGGAACGTGCACTGGCGGTCCTGTGTTGGTGCAGTTTAAGGCTCAGATATAAGCCTTAAAACGGCTCTGACGCGGGACCGCCACTCTACCCGTCAGATTTACTCGTAATCTGGCGGGCGGTGAGGTTTGGCGGTGCAGGAGCGGGGTGGTGGCATGCTGCACACACCAACCCCGCTAAAACTCGTAATTAGGGCCTTAGTCTTAGGCACTTACAAGGACATAGTTCAGCTCCTCAAGATGTCATTAATATTATTTTCAACACGGCGTGTATTCAGCTGCAGTGTTCAGACATGAACTTTCTGAGCAAAAGCCAAAGAAAACAAACCTGCAAAACGAGAGCCAAAGAGAACATATTGTTTCTGAACATTCATTGAGATACCTTTCACAAAAACAATATTTTCATGACACAATTTCATAGCACATCCATGCACACTGAAGCTGCATGTGGTGGTTTTAAAAATAAACGATGAAAATGCAAATTAGCAATCTAAATATAGAGCAACATTCTGTGAGTTTAAGTGACAAATGCACAATGTGGATGCACAGGCTCCATAATAAATATTTCAAAAACTACAAGGAACGCAAATTAGTACTAAATAATTTGTTAGGGTAATGTAAGTAAATGTTAGAACAACAAGCCTCTGTAAAAGCATATTCATGTTGAATCTGCTTTGCAAACTTTAAACCGAGCGGTGTTGTGCGGAGCTTTGAGGAAGTTCAGGAGTGACTCATCTGTAAGGGAAATCAGCCATGTAAACCACTCTTAAATCTATCATCACAAACATCTACAAGGTTACTTCAACCTGAACTATGTTGTCAGCACATTGCCCATCTTAATGTTGTAAAGTCAATACCACTCTAGATAAGCTTTAAAAAAAAAAAAAGGCCTGAGCCAGTTCATACCAGGATGTTATAAAAGGTTCCCTCTAAATATTGCGAAGGCGCCATCATGTGAAATACTCTAGAGCAGACTGGCCTTCCACAGTACCCTCAGACCCTCAGACCCCCAGACCCTCAGACCCTCTCAGACCCCGAGACCCTCAGACCCTCAGACCCTCTCAGACCCCGAGACCCTCAGACCCCCAGACCCTCAGACCCTCTCAGACCCCGAGACCCTCAGACCCCCAGACCCTCAGACCCTCTCAGACCCGAGACCCTCAGACCCCCAGACCCTCAGACCCTCTCAGACCCCGAGACCCTCAGACCCCCAGACCCTCAGACCCTCTCAGACCCCGAGACCCTCAGACCCTCAGACCCTCAGACCCTCTCAGACCCCGAGACCCTCAGACCCCCAGACCCTCAGACCCTCTCAGACCCCGAGACCCTCAGACCCCCAGACCCTCAGACCCTCTCAGACCCCGAGACCCTCAGACCCCCAGACCCTCAGACCATCTCAGACCCCGAGACCCTCAGACCCCCAGACCCTCAGACCCTCTCAGACCCCGAGACCCTCAGACCCCCAGACCCTCAGACCCTCAGACCCTCTCAGACCCCGAGACCCTGAGACCCCCAGGCTCTTGTGCAAGCTGCAGACACAGCTTCCCACCTCGGTCTCTCATTTTCTCTTAATCACGTTTGTTTTATGTTTTAAAAATCATTTTAAGTTCAGAAAGCATACATTTATTGTGGTCATATGTATAATGTATTTATTTAATCATTGGCTACAACTAAATCAATCAGTCCTCGTTGAAGTAGCTTTTATTTCGGTTAAAAACCATTAAAAGCATACACAGAATCATACATTTCATTTGATAAAATCAATTCACCTCATGCACATGTACTCATTTGCAAAGACGAACGATATTATATGAGACATGGTTTAGTTAAATTCAATAAATAATCAGGGGCAGATTTACGTTCCCTGGTGCATCCCTGCAAATCAGCAGGGATGTGCCAGGGAAGATACGTGACGCAAGTTTACCCTTGCGCCACCACAGATGCGCCGCATTTACAATGCGGCGCATCATGGCGCAAGGATAAACAGATGCGTGACGCATCTGTCGGCGGAAGGGTGGCGCAGTACTGGAGTCGTGTCGCAAGTGCGACGTAACTCCAGTACTGCTCAGGGGTGCCCTATACCTAACATGCTGCGTCACTCCTTACGCCTGCTTGAAGCAGGCGTAAGGATTTGATGCAACAGGGACGTAAAGTGACTCCGTGAAATCTTGTAGATTTCACTGCGTCACTTTACGGGGCTTCCTTGCGCAGGTACGCCCCCTGCGCCGGCACGCCCACATGAAACCTGACGCAGGTTTCATGTGGCGCAAGGCTTACAACGTGACGCATCTCCCTAGATGCGTCACGTTGTAAATCCCCCGCAGCATGGCGCATGATTTGCGCCGCCGCTGCGTCACAAAAGTGATGCAACGGCGGCGCAAAAGTGGCGTAAGGGGCTTGTAAATCTGCCCCTAAGTTCATAACATGTTAACATTTCAGGCCCACCTTGTCACGTATGAATCCAACTGCAAGTAAATATCTGCTCAGGCTAAACATTGTGTAAGGGGTTGTGTTGTATTGCAGGATTTTTAGGTCTTCTTAGTGTTTCCTTTACCCTAATTTTATTGCAGAGTGCACAAATCCATTTCTTCCTGCTCCTGTCCTAGGCCATGCAATAAAACAAGATATGTGCAATATTTTCAATGCAGCCTAAAGTGCATAAAGTGCAAATGGGCTAATCATCAGTTTCGTTATGCGACTTCCATTTCGTGGTGAAAGCTTTCATTTGGAGAGTTTCAAAACGAAACTTCAAATACAATATTCTTGACAAATGGGTCTGGACACTGTCTGAGAACTCCTCAAAGCTTGGGCTAGGCTTAGCGATAAGAAATTCTGCAGCCAGCCTGCCTAAACTTGGATTGCGGAGAGGAATATTCAAAACATAGTCCCAGTATAAATGTTTCAGATGTTTCTTGGAACTTGATGATAGTGCTTCTGGCTCACTCCAAAAAGAGGATAGGCCAAGCTTAGTGAGCCACGTCTGGACATGCCGGAACCAAGGAAAAGTTAAGGTTCTATTGAGTTCCAGCAGTTCGCTAAGGCTTTCTCTGTATTTTATCAGTTTGTGTGCTGTACACAATCTTATCCAGTAGAGTAAAGGTCTCAAGACTACAATGTGCAATATCTGCTTGATGTTGATACATCGTTATTAGTGGTTTCGACACTGGTAGTCCTAATAGCCCTCTCATAAACCTATTCTCACCTATGGCGAGCTGTTTCGTATTTCCTGTGCCCCACAACTCGGCCCCATATAAGGTTGCTGCTTGAGCCTTGTATTTATGAATCTACAGCGCCGCTGAGATTGCATTAGTCATGGACATATGGTATTTATTGGAAATAGCCCTTGAGCAGTATGCAAGAACCATTTTTCAACTTTTTTTGTGGATTCCATGATAATCTGGAATCTAATGTTACTCTCATATAACTGAAGTTTGGTACATGCTCCAATATTCGTTTGCCGACTGTTAGATTTCTCTTAAAAATCCTGTGGGGTTTTATGGTCATCTACTTAGTTTTACTGGAATTTATTTCTAGACCCATTCTAATGCAATATGTGTTACATCCATTAAGTAAATTTTGAAGACCCCTTGGCATCTGTGAGACCAGAATGGTGTCATCCGTGAAAAGTAATGCACGGACTGGGGTCCCATAGAGTTTTGGGGAATCATAACGTCATTTTCTGCGATGGTCAACAACATCATTGATATAGAGTGAGAACAGGGTAGGTGTGAGTACCCACCCCTGCCTCACTTCTCGATTAATGGAGATTGATTTCATAAGATCCCCATTCACACCTCAACAGACTTGGGCATAATTACCTTGGTGCAACCTGATATTCTGGGTTAAAATGTCTTCTGCTACACCTTGCTATTTAATGAGGCCCATAAGGGCCCTTGAGGAACAAGGTCAAACGCCGCCCTCAGGTCTATAAACGCAATATACATGTGACCACCCTTTGTTTTGATGTATTTCCAGAGAATCCATAAAAGCCTGAAATCCTGATCGATTGTACTTGTGCAGGTCCTGAACCCTGCCTGATAGTCTGTTAGAATGTTATTGTCATTGATCCAGTTGTTCAGTTTATTCAAGACTTGTCTAACGTAGATGTTTTGCATTACATCTATAAGGCTAATTTGCCCATAATTCCCTGGTTCATATTTACTCCCTTTTTTATGAATCAGTACTATTTCTGCCCCTTTCCATGTGGAGGGGTGGTGCTCCCGCTGCAACCGCATTTCTAATTAAGAAGATGGAAGATACCCAGACTTCTTTGCTGTGTTTGAACAAATCCCCTAGGATTTTGTCCAAGCAGGGGGTTTTCTCTGCTTGATAGCTTTAATAGCCTCCTCCATTTCTTCTAGACTGAAGTGGAACTTATATTCCATATCTTTGTTTGTGAGTTATACGAGTGCTCCGTTGGTTTGGAATAGAGGTTGGAAAAATGTCAGATCCAAGTGGCAGGGTCCAGGTGATGCTCTGTACAGGTTGTAGAATCTTTGCTTCTATGAGCAACTATTTTCCAAAATATTAAAGTATCTGTGGACTTTGCCGCTTGGAGAAGATGATTCCAAGTCATCTCCTCCCAGCTTTTTTGCGCTCTAGATAAAGCTTTTTTATAACTATCCCTGGCTTCTCTAACCACTATAGCATTTTCAGTCTTTAGGGCTCTAAGTAGAAACTTCTTAGTCTCTTTACATTCCGCAGTATACCACAGGTTCCCCAAGGGAGCTCTTCCCACCCCATGTCTGTTTTTTGGGATCTGACATTGTTGTTAAAAACAGCCTTATAGTGTTGACCGAAGATTGATGAGTGGCCATAATTGAAGTTCCAGATGGAACACACTTCACATGAGGGCCAACCACCTCAGAAAAGGCATTGTAATTATTCGTCACGGTCTCTAACTTGCTGGGAATTCGGGGCCATTTAACAGTCCTGCGATTATTTCCAATCATCGGCCAAATTAACCGATTAGCTCTGCCAGATAATTGTGTTTCTGTAAGGCCACCTGTCGTTTCTAGAGATAGAGGAAAATGGTTGCTGTCTTATCTAGCATCTATATTGAAGGCTGTGATCCTACGCCATGTAGTTATGCTATGTAAAACATATTCTAGTTTTGATCGGGCGCTGCCCCTTTTGAATGCATGTAAAGAGGTGTTGTCATTATTGTCAGACCTAATCCTACCATTACATACTCTTAGGCTGTACTCAATGTGATTTGTACACTGGCTATGTGCTTTAGGGCACTATCTAATATTTCTATAACCTGTGACTCCAAGTTACTTCTCTTTGGTCTAATATATACATTAAACAAATGCACTGAAGCCTTATGTTTGGTTCTTAGGCTTATTCCCAAGATATCTGGTGAATCTATGTAATATACACTGATGTCAGTATCTAGAGTGATTTTGGCCCATAGGGTAGCCCCCATGATAGCCTACCACTCGTTGAAGGGGTTGCATTAATATGAAAGGTTCTATACCCCAATTTATGTGGTGGGCCTACTAACCTTGTCTCTTGGAAGAGGCAGAAATGGAATTAGTCTATATACTTGTGCCAATCAGGGTCCAAAAGCTTATATTTTAGTCCTGCCACGGTCAACGAGATCAAGGATGTAAGTTCCTGATCCAGCATTCTAGAAGTATCTAGTGGAACATCTTTCCATGCCTCTGTATCCGGGGTGTCTTTTCACTCCCTACTTCCTATATTTGTACTAACTGGTGACAGTCTTAGGTTTACAACAGTTGTTCCTTCCAGGTTCTGGTCCTGGTCACATGTTATTTTTAGAATGCTTCAGTCAGCTGGAATCAGTACACCGCCTCGAGATTCGTCATGTTTTGTCTCTGGAATGCTTTGGTGGCAGCAGTTTGACTATTCCTCAGTGGGTGGCCTAAATCTAAATCTGGGAGTGGTATGTGCAGCTTGAACCTCATAATAGAATTCAACATTGCTCTGGATCTTAGATCCTTAGCAATCAGACCATCCACTATTGCTTTGTTACTGACAGTAAGGGCAATAGTATCATGATCTCCATTCTCTCCTTGTAAGCGTTTTGCCCTAAGTATGTCTGAACGCACAACTGACAAGCATTGCCGGTTATGCCTAATCCAGTAAATGACTTTATTTTTAAGACCATCCCCATCTTTCCGGCTCGCTTTGTTTATCTTTGGAACATTTGTTAAATACACTGTGTTCCCTAGTTCTAGTTGTAAATTTGCTATTATGGTGCAGGTTTTCATAATTGAGGTCTTCCCCATAATAGAGCTTGATATGTGGTATACATGGGATTCCCATCTGGTGAGGGTGTGGCATTTGACACTGTGGGACTCTCAATGGTTGGTTATGCTGGTTTGTTCTTAGAGTACTATGGCCCTCTGTGTTTAGTGGTCTATTGTCTCTGCCCTTCAGGGTCCCTTGCGCGAACTTGTACTCCCTATGCCATCTTACTGCAGGGTAACCCTTTGTGATCCTTTCATTGAGATTTAACTAGGCTCCTTAGGTCTGAAGCATTGCTAGTTAAGCTATTAATCTTTACTGACAATTCCCTCGTTTCTAGGGCATTACAGCTACACCTTTGGGTTCCCTGTAGTTGAATCAGCTCTGCCCCCACTTGGGTTCCTTTTGTTGTTATTATGGGCCCTTGAGTTACGATGTTAGGGCCACTTTGACTTAACCCTGGGACTTTAGTCTTTAGCTCCCCATCTAACTGGGGTGTTAATCAATTTGCACAAGGAAGTCCAAAGACCACCCCCACCCCTTCTTCCCCTGGTTCTGATGCGGGGACTAATGTGTCCTTCTGCTGAACCCCTCCCTTCTTTTCATAGGAGGTGATTTTTTGCTATTGATACTTTAGGGTGCCCAACATAGACTCGACCTCTTCTATTAGGTAATCTATTTTGGCCATTGTGCAGTTGCCCCCCCCCCTCCTTCTGCATTGTTTTCAGAGTTTTCCCCATGCCGGAGAGTGGTTCACTTGCTTTACATTTCCCCATATCCCACTACAAATCACACGTCACCCCTTCTCCAGGGAACAGGCAATTATGGTTAAGTGGCAGCAGGGTAGTTAAAATGCCAAGAACAGATATTGCCACCCCTGGTACTATTTAACAATAAGCAATATAACAGATGGATTAGTGTGCATCTGGGGTTGGGACAAAATTCACAGGCAGTTTCCAAACATGGACCACAGAAGGATATAACAGGCCTTTTACAGTCTTATATCAATCGCCAAAGGAACAAATGATGGACGGAATGCTGAACAATGCAAACATTCATCCCCAGTCACAAAGATCTAGGTTTAATCCATTGTTCGTTTGCTCACCACACCACCCCAGTTTGTACCCAGCCATATACAAATCAGAATTGACCCTGTTCCTCATGAGAACAGTCCAGCTCGAACTGCCAAGCAAGCTCCTACTTGGACCGGAAACAAGCATCCTGGGACCGGTTTCGGTGCATCACCCCTCATCAGCCAGGCTAGCTTGAATCCAGTGGTGCTGTGAGCACGGGACCCACATCTGGGCATACCCTTCACACTTAGGGCGACAAAAGCAAAAGGAACACATGATGGATGGAATGCTACCACCTCCACCACCTCCAGGAAGTGGTAGGGCGCTTAAGATCGTGCAGCGAGTGGGAATCAGGCACGTCTCCTCCTCCTCCTGTAGCACGGCAGTGCGGGACAAGTCCCAAAGGCAGCAACAGAAACTCCTGAACTTCCCAAGCTGAGGGAGGTGGTAGGGAGCTTAAGAGCGTGCAGCACAGGGGAATCAGGCATGGCCATCCTCCTCCTGGGCAGTGTGGGCAGCAACAGAATCTCCTGAACTTCCTGCGCCACAGGAGGTGGTAGGATGCTCAAAAGCATGGGGGGGAATCAGGTACGGCCCCTCCTTCTCCTTTAGCACAACAGTGTCCCCTGGGCAGCAACAGAACCTCCTGAACTTCTCGTGCCATGGGAGGTGGTAGGGCACATAAGAACATGCGACACAGGGAATCAGGCACGGCCCCTCCTCTTCCTGTAGCATGGCAGTGTGGGACAACGAGTCCCCAGGGCAGCAACAGAACCTGCTTAACTACAATCAGTCCTCATGTTTTTGTCTTAAATGGATTATTTGCAGGGCTGAACTGGTATCCAAAGCAACCTGGTAAAAATGTTGAAACCAGCAGGATGTTTGCGTTTTGTACGTCTGGCCTTTGATACATCTTTAGCTGCCTCATCTGGCTATAGTTTTTCCAAAGAATTGGAACTTTTGGTTAGCGGGCTTTATCCAGTCGTCTTTTAAATTATCTATCAGTTTTGCTTCCGCCCATCACAGCATACAGCATGGTGCAAATGGTCAGGGCACTGTACCCACTGGTTTCCATCACTTGGGGTGGCATCCCAAGGCCTGTTCACATCTGCTTCAAAGTAGTCACGTTCATTTAAGTGACAAAGTGTGCATTTTTATTTTATTTATTTTAATTTTAACTTCAAATACTGGCTGTTGAGTTTGCTACACTCTCTTTTAAAATTAGCTTAAAAAGTGTTAAGTGACTTTGTAACATAGTAGAGTATCTGGCTGCGATTTGAGTGCTTGGTTAGGTGGTGATTTATTGTCTCCATCAAAAATAATCAAAATAACTATAATAAAATGCATTGTGCAACTGAAAAGCTTGTTGTTTAGAAAACATCGCTAGTGAAACAGCTGCATCAGTGAATGTTTTTTAAATGTACCATTTTTATTGCAAGCCTACAGTGGACATGCGTAAGTAGCGGATTGTTTTCTTTTTTCTCTTTTTGTTTTTGTTGCATATGCTTGTGATTAGAAAAAAAGCTAGACCTATTGGCTTTGTCAATGCTTGTTTGCTCCTACAAGCTGTTTGGGGTTGAACCAACATCTTCTGTCTGCAAAAGGTACAGTTTTCTTTCATAATTTTCCCTACTTGATCTGGCACATTTTTCGATAAAATAGGGTTTTGCCAACATACCCAATTCAGGCGGGAGACTCCCGATATTTTAATCAAAAAATGTATTTTTTTAGGCGTCTCCCGCATAAAATTGCCTCTACAACAATATAAGTTGATGGGCCAAATACATTGCCCCGATTATTATTTCAAAATCTCGAAGTTTCCAGTAGTAAAATGTTGACATGCATGGGATTTTTACCTAATTTTTACCCCAGCCTCACAGACGTTTGGTTTAATATGTCACAGATGCAGGGGGTGATCTTGGCCTTGGCATATGAATGCCGAATAAACATGTAGAGCTCGCTGGTGAAAACAGCATTGGATAGATTTTGGCCTATCGGCCCAGTTAGCTCTTGGCACACAATTTTCTCTAGATATCTGTACCATTGAAACAGATTGATATTTACAGTTTATTATATGATAAGTATTAGTGCTATTCACAGATTTATTTGAAAAGTTTTATATAGCGCTGGCTAGACCCGGAGGTATCAGAGCGCTTTACATGAGGATCAGCGAGAAACAAGTTACAAAGTTACATCAGTTACTAGAGCATGGTAAAAACAAAGGAAAAAGAAAACAGTGTTTCACAGTAAACATGAGTATCTAGAGAAAAAGAAAAACAGTGTTTCATTGTAAACAAGGGTATCTAGAGTAAAGTATGACCACAACAAATCAAGGAACAGTGTTACACTGTCAAGAGGAGTAAATAGAAGTGTAACAGTGTTACACGGCCGAAAGGAGTTAAAAGAACAAGGAATGACAAAGACACATGTCCTGTGGGACAAAGAAGGTAGGGGGAACAGAAAAAGGGGTAAGGAAAGCAGTATGGCCCAGGAGGACCAGCATGGGGGGAAATAATTCAGGAGGGAGGAGACACAGCGGAGAGACAAGGAGAACAACGCCCAATGTCCGGCTGGGTAGGTGACGGCCATGGGGGGAACCAGAGCCAATATCCTCTATAGCTGTCAGAGCAGCTCCACCGGGCATCGGTCATGTTGTTTCGTGCTCCACAGTCAGGATAATTAAAACACGGTTCCTTTAGAAGATTATGAATTACATCAGTTACAGGAGCATAAATGACACAGCCTAGCATAAGTTACCAGGAAAGGGATACAAGAGCAAGTCATGAGAGCACAAATAGGGTGGAGGGGGAGGGGAATTGAGCCCGTAACTGGGCAAAGGACAAGTTAAGCACACCGGCAATGACTACAGTAAAAACATCATGAGACCAACAAAGTCAATGTTCACACTTCAACCAGTCCGGACGAGGACCAGGAATCCACGGAGTCCGGGGCCGGTCCCGAACACCGCGCTGGGGCACCATGGCTGTGGAGAGCTCCGGACGAGGGGGGGCAAAGAGGATGTCTCGGATGGATTATCGCTGACGAAAAAGGGAAATAGGCGTCTTGAACAGGTCAACGATCGTCACGCGGGAAAAGGTCAGGCCGGCAAAAACAAAGTCAAAATGGAGGAGATATAGATCCAAATAGACCCCAAAACACCAATCGGGGAGGAAGTAAATCTCGGTCCCTGGAATCGAGAGGGCGGAAAACAAGGAACTCCCCGCTCTCTCCCAGGTCATCAGGAATCACTCGGGGAGCACAGAGGGCGGCAGCATCTCGCGCAGGGCTCTACAGCAGTGTGGGGATTATGGGGCACATGCATCAAAGGTTTTTGCGATCGCAAACTGTGCGATTCGCAAAAATCGGCCGTTTGCGATCGCAAATTGGCCTTTGGAGATGCATGAAAGTGTTTCCTATGCGCAATTTAAGAATTCGCAATTATTTGCGAATTCCTAAATTGCGATAGCATTTAAGGAATCGCAATTAGCGATTCCTTAAATGCAATGCTAAGCACTTTCAAATAGCGATTTCGCTATTTGGGACCGCAAATTACAGACAAATCAAACTTGTCTGTAATTTGCAAAAACATTGAAAAATGCACTAAAATGCATTTTTAAAAGTTTTAGGTTACACACACACATGCCCTTGGGGCATGTGTGTGCGCAACAAATGTGCACGGATCAATTTCAGGGGTGCAACAGGGTATCCTTATGACACCCCTGCACCCTTGGAATTGCATGCTCAATTTGCAAGTACCTATTGGTACTCGCAAATAGCGCTCGCACTTTCCCATTCATTCCTATGGGCCTGTAGGCCCATAGGAATGAATGGGAAGCCATTCCTTATGCGAGTCGCAAATAAGGAATGTGTAGGAATCGCTATTATTTTTGCGATTCCTACATGCATAGGCTTTTGCGAGTCCTTAATTACGAGTCCTTAATTCTCGCAATTAAGGACTCGCAAAAGCCTACTTTGATGCATGTGCCTGTAAATGCGCAGCCTTTCGCAGCCCATTCTCCAGGTATGTGGTGCGATGAGCAGCCCGCTTGGGACGTTCACTACACGTGCTTGCCTGTTATATGATAGGGCCTTGCTGCAGTGTGGTTCTCAGTGACTCCAACAGTGCTGCAACAGGCAGAACTCCACCATTGGATGGAGGCCCTCAGATCATGCGGTCCCCGGAGGAAACCAGGGGAGGACGCCAGGCTTTAGGAGCCTGCTTTGTATGGGGAGGTCATGCTGCCTTTTCTCTCCCAGTTTTCCTTTAAAACCTTGAGTGTGCCTTCCCTCCGGTGTACAGATGGGATTATGTACTCTTGCATTTGCAGCCATAAAAAGAAATCGACGTAGTCTACATGCAATTCAAAAATAAACCAAATGGCTTGATTATTATCTACTATGGACTACTGTGTTAGAAAAACGAATTAGGTGAGGGACCTAGCTCAAGTGTTTAGAGTTCTGCAAGTTTATTTTGTCCATTTCTGAAATGAATCTCATTATATGAACAGATCTCTTTCGGTCCACTATCAATAAACTATCACTCCAATTGTCAAACATGAGGCATTGAAATGTCACACATAAGCACACTAAAACATAGAAATGTCACACATAAGTCAAGTGAAACCTTTGCATCTATGGAAGCCTAGTGTGTGATGCACAGTGCTTTATAAGTGATGGGTCTTGGGTTGTACAGGTAGAGCACCTGAGGTGAGCACAGCGGAGAGCAGGAGTGATGGAGTTGGAGTGGAAGAGGGCTTACGTTAGAAACGACGATGTGGGTAGTCATCATCATCATCATCAAACTTTATTCGGCCACAAAGACCATAAAAGCACAATAAAAAAAACACAGTTTAAAACCATCAGATCACAATAAAATCATGCAAATATCAACTGTCACCCACATTTAAAAGAAAAGTAACTTAAAGAAATATTTTAAAATCCCAGTGAATTACAAAATTTCATGATAGCTGTTTGGGCTCACATATGAAAGTACTTACAAACTCATAACCTTGAGCTAAAGTGCATATCTCCTTCTCATGGGTAATAAAATGTAAGCCTGAGAAGCATATAGTTTTCGACTCCAAGCGCTGGAGGAAACACAAACCCTCCTGATGATTATTAAAAATTCTCCCTCTTAAAATTGGGCACAGAAACCGTAACCTGAGAGAGGAATATTGCGTGCAAAAGAGCATAAAGTGCTTCGTTGATTGATGTGATTTCCCATCAAATGGACGATAGGGTTGTCATGGAAACCAGGTAATGGGAAAGACACCAAAAAGTGAATCTTGTTCCCGCGTAACCTAGTCAGGTAGAACCTTGGCTCGGGTTAATTTACCCAGGTCAAATAGGGCTCCATACCTTTAGATGTAGAGAGTGGCAGGTATGATTGAACCATGACCAGGTCTAATACCTTCATGAGCCTATCTTTCTCACTATATGCAATATATCTTTGGGGTCCCTAATAATCTATGTAAAAATGTATTTTCTGCTCGTTGTAGAACCTTAGGAATAGAATAACCCCATACCCCAGCCCCATATGTGCCCATGCTAAGAGCTTTATTGTTATAAAGCATAATCATTTCTGGGAGAGATTTCTTTCCTTACTTCTTTGCAAAACTGAAAATTGATTCAGAAGCTGCCTCCATCCCCTGTCTTCTCTGAATTAATAGCCTTTCCCAGTTCATGTTCTCATTAAACATCAGACCTAGATAACTAAAAGCTTTTGCTTTTTGAACCCCAGTCCCCCCAATAAAAGATTTTTTTGACTGGGTATTCTTTGGGCCACAGGTCAAAACATAATATTTCTTTAAATTCACCTTCAGAACTTGCATTAAATGATTAAAACCATTTAAAAGTGATTGCAGCCCATTTGCTGTGCGCACAATTAAAACCACTTCATCCGTGTACAAAAGTACAGGGACTAAGCGGGAACCAATTATGGGGACGTCACAGAAATTAAAAAGGTCTCCAAGGTATTTATATTCGCAAAATATTAAAAAAAGGGGCCAAAATACAGCACTGGTGCCTGCAGCAGGTATGAAAATGTAAGGGATGTCGAATATTATAAGGATACTGCAAGTCACTGAGGAGTTCCATAACCTTAAGATTATGGAACTTCGAAAAAAAACTGCAGTAGCTCAGAATGTGTAGAAACATGCAGAAAGATTCTAGCCTTTCTCTAGCTAAGGAGTGCAAATAATAAACATATTTTCTCTGCTTGTCACTGTGCTCCATTAAGATAGAGCAGAAGAAAGAAAAGCAACTTTCCAATTTCATTGCTTTAAACAGCTGCTTCAATTATGCTTTGTGACCTGACCTGCCTTTCACCTCAGCTGTTGGCTCTGGCAGCAGGTATTGTGACATCAGAACTTGACTATAATAACTTATAATTGTCAAGTTTTGATGTCTTTTCTTTATAAACAGTGACTGGGTGCATCAAACGTCACCGATTGTATATGGGATAAACTACCCCCTAACATATATTATAAGGATATTGCAAGTCACTGAGGAGTTTCATAACCATATAGAGGAAAAAGGCCAAAAGCAGAGATCCTTTATAAGTTTATGGAACTCCAAGGTGACTTGCAATATAATTTTATTTATTTATTTATTCCACTTGTTGGGCGCATGAATCATCCCCAAAGGGATCTCTAGGCGCCTTTGCAGTGTGGAAGCAGACTCTGAGTGAGAGCTTATTGAGTGAATAGCCATGTTGTCAATTTTTATTTTTTAATGTAGTGAAATCAGAGCATGCTCGAATGAATAAAGGTAGTTGGTTCCAGTGATGGGGGGCCAGGAATGAGAACTAGCGGCTTCCGAACCTAGTTGTTCTAATGCGTTTGGGGGATAGAAGCAATAGATCACTCGATCTAAGCTGACGTGCCGAGATGTATGGCCGCAATTTCTGCCTAAGGTAGAGTGGACCCCTCCCAAGCAGGGTCTTATACACCAGGCAGAGAAGTTTGAAAAGGGCGCGCTTTTTAATCGGGAGCCAGTGAAGGGAGTGGAGAGAGGGCTCCGACGGGGAGCGCGGGGGAGATTCGGGATCAGGCGAGCAGCAGAGTTCTGCAGCACCTGGAACCTGGCTAGGAGGCATTCATTACTACCCTCCAGAAGGGCATTGCCATAGTCCAGGCGGCTCATTATCAGTGCTTGTACCAGAGTCTTCCTGGCATGAAGAGGAGTCCATTGAAAGACATTTTTAAGTGCTCGCATGAGGCCAAAACAGTTTCCAGTGAGTGTTTTGACATGCTCACTCATAGTGAGCTTGTCATCAATCAATACTCCTAGGTTCCTTGCATATTTGTTGGGAATAGGTGGAGGGCCCAGCTCCGATGGCCACCAGTCGGCTGACCAAGCTGCATGTGCCTTCCCGAACAGAAGGATCTCAGTTTTGGTCATGTTCAGTTGAAGACAGTTGTTGGACATCCATGTGGCTACTGTCAATAGGCATTTTTTAAATCTCGATTTGGTCAAAGTAGGGTCATGATCCATAGTGATGACCAGTTGTGTGTCATCAGCGTAAGAGATGGTTTCAAACCCATATGATTTTATGAGTCTTGCCAGGGGGGCCACATATACATTAAATAGAGTGGAGCTCAAGATTGAGCCCTGTGGTACCCCCTTATCTAGAATTGTGGATGCCGATGTGAGCTTGCCCAACTGGGCCAAGTTAGTACGTTCTAACAAGAAGTTCTTCAGCCACTCGAGGGCTTTACCTCTGATACCAAACTCCCGCAGTCTTTGTACTAAGATCTGATGGGAGATGGTGTCAAATGCGGCTGAGAGGTCTAGAAGTACCAACATGGCTGAAGATCCTGGTCTAGTGCCAGTTTAATAGTGTCCGTGACTTCCACTAGTGCAGCCTCAGTGCTATGTGAGGCACGAGAGCCTGACTGCGAGGGGTCCAGCAGATGATTAGATTCCAGTTATGATACTAGTTGGGCATTTATTGAGGAATTTTGGAGACAAAAGGGAGCAGGGAGATAGGTCTATAGTTTGCCAGATTCTGTGGGTCTTCTGTAACTTTTTTAAGAAGGGGCTTAATATACGCTGTCTTCCATTTGCGAGGTATACTATCCTGCTGCAGGGAGAGGTTACATAAGTCTGTAATGGGAGTGCACAGAATAGGGGATAAGATGGTAATCACATGGGGAGGGGCCGGGTCTCCCGGGGACCCAGATTCTATGGCATTTATTCGGGCTTGAGTTTGATCCTCTGTCATCAGACAAAAGGTTTCCAGCGTGCAGGGGTGTGGTACTTCTTGAGGTTCCTGTGTTATAGAGGCTACTGTGTTTGTAAACGCGCTATAGATGCTGTTAATTTTGTGTTTAAAGTTGGCTGCAAGGTTGTCTCAGTAAGATTGTGATACCGGTATCATGTGATTGCCACTTTTAGGGTTTGTAAATTCTTTGGAGATTATAAACAGTTCCTTGGAAGAATTATTAGTGGAATTAATTCTCTCTGCTATGTGAGTTCTTCTGGCCAAATTGCAGTGTTTGAGATATGTTCTCAGGGCGGCTTTATAGACAAGTTTTGGGTTTTGTCTTTCCTCCATATGTGTTCTAGTCGCCTTACTGTGGATTTCTCCATCCTTAACGATTCAGAATACCAGGGAGCGGGGGGTTTCTCCTCGTGGTTTAGGTTTTCTTAGCGGCGCAATGGATTCTAAGGCATTTGTGAATGAGGCTTCAAACGCAGTCAGGGCCAGATTAATATCTTTGTGGCCAGTAATAGTGGGAGGGATAAAGACCGGGAGAAGGGCGCTACCTTCCTCCAATGTCTTAAGAGATTGGTTCCATGGCTGCGAATATCCTTATGGTACTTGGAATCTAAGTAAAAGTTAATGGAGAAGTGGTCGGTCCATATCTGCTCCGTGGGAGTGTCTACTACTAAGTTCATGGCATCAGTGAAGAGTGAAGATTAGATCTAATGTATGCCCTCCTCTATGGGTAAGGCCGGATACCGATTGATGGGGACCAAGAGACTCCATATCTGCTAATAGCTGCATAGTGTCAGTATCAGTTTGGTTATCTATGTGATAATTGAAGCCTAGCAGCAGAAAGTTTTCTGCTGTTATGATATGGGGTGCTAGATGTTCCATCAACTTGGTACTGAAGTCTTTTTTCCCTTCCGGAGGGCGATAAACAAGGGCTCCCTTCCAGGTTATGTTAGTTGGGGCTTTTAGTTGAAAGATTAACATATCCACCATAGGTGAAGAACAGGAGTCCAAGGTGTCTATTCTTAGAGGGATTTTAGTCACTATGGCTACCCCTCGCCCCTTTTTATGCTGTCTATCACATCTAGTAAGGCTGTAGCCTTGCAGAAGGGTTACAGCTATGGCGGGAGAGGAGGACTGAGTTAGCCATGTTTCTGTGATGAAACATATATCTGGCTTTGTTGAGTCTAGGAGGTCCCATAGTTCTGAAGCATGTTTAGGAATTGAACGCACATTAAGATATGTGCAATGTAACTGGGACGGGGTACTAGAGAGCGTTTCCAAGAAGGTGTTGTTGCTAATGGCCGGGTGTTTGCTTTTAAAAGGGGCATCTATTGTAGGCCCAAAGTCGTTATGCCTGCCTGTGGACTACCTATTACTCCATATAAATTTACAAGTGTCACACTGCCAACGAGCGTGCTTCTCTGCAGGGTATAATCTTTGTCTGCAGAGTGCTCCCTGAGTGTGATTCCCCTAGGTTATAAGCTCCTCTCTTGAGTAGGCCTTAAGAGCAATCCGCGGTTATGGTAGCTAAACCTGTTGGGATGGACGTGGGGAGAGAAAGAAAGTAAAGAATAGGAAAAAAAAAGATGCAGCCCTCCTGGCGGCTGGCGGCTTCCAGGCGCGGACGGGCACAGACGGGCTTGCCTTAGGCACACCTGCTGCGCGCGTCCAAGTCGGGCTCCGGATTAAGTAGGGCCCAGAAGCCCAAGCGGAGGAAGGCGCTCAAAAGACTAGAGCATCAACTAACTAAAGATGGTGGGCGTTGACCTTCCAAATTGCTTTCCGGGCTGCTCTCTCCACCCAAACGGTACCTAGGGCCGCGGCGGACCGGAGAGCAGTCCCAGAAGACCGCAGAAGAAGGGGAGGGGCAGGCGAAGCAGGTAAGGATGATTAGGGAGTACAAGTTAAGCTTTATACCGTAAACAGTCCACAAAAATCACAGTGCACAATGTTTAAAAGAATAAAATGATCAATATTGATTCACTGACAGAATTTCGATGTAAAAAATATAGAAGTACAAAATATCGTCAAAAAAATATAGAATGCAAAAATATCGACTCCCTATACTTAACCCCTTCGGTGCTTATGACGAGCTGGACTCGTCATGGCACACAGTGCTCGTGTGCTCATGACGAGTCCAGCTCGTCATAAGACACCCACGAGGAAGCGCTGGCGCTCCCCGTGGGAATCCGATCCTTAGTTTTTTTTTTGGGGAGGCAGGGGAAGGGCTTCCCTGCCTCCCCCGCCCCCACCCTCCCCATCAATGACGTCAGCGCACGAGGCGCGCTGACATCATTGAGGGTTTCCCTTTCTTCCCCGACGCGCTGGAAGCCATTTGCTTCTAGCGCGTCGGGGAAATCAGGTGAGGTTTGGCTCGGGAGGGGGGGTTTGTATCAAAAGAGGCATCGAGGGAAAGGAAAGGGTTTTCCTTTCCCCCGATGCCTCTTTGTGCATTCCTGCTGCACGATCATGTGATCGTGCAGCAGGAACTGCCCACGAGGAGGGAGGGAGGGTCATTTACGCAGCTGTAGTGTAGGAAAGGCACTATACATTTACCCAACGAGGTAGCACTTACTGATTAGCCAGTAGAAAGTACTCCAGTTGAGTAGAGGTATTGCACAAAACGGTGGCATTTTCGTGGATAAATATGCAGGGCAGATGTGCCTTCTCTCCGTTTCCAACGTGAAAAGTTAGCTGTAATCCTTGATGGAGGTCTTTGCATCCTTGAATTTCTCGAGCGCAATGCTCGTGTAGAATTCGTGAGCGTGGAGATGTGCCTTCTCTCCATTTACACCCTGAAAAGTTAGCTGTAATCCTTGATAGAGGTCTTTGCATCCTTGAATTTCTCGAGCGCAATGCTCGTGTAGTTCCTGTGACCAGGAGGTTCCTTCTCCTCGTCTGCCGCTGATCTCGTGCTCTGACCCTTTATAAACAAGAGGCATGTGAACGGGCCTAGAAGCCCAGCTCGTTTGGCCCCGCCACACATACACTAGCGGTATGCAACATCTGCCCGCCCTTTCCCCACTATGATGGACAGCTTACTCAAAGGACCCCGGCGCTTTCGGCGCGGTGGCAAAGTTACAGACACACAGGTCACTGGAGACAATTCTTCTGGTCCTTTACGCAGCTGTAGTGTAGGAAAGGCACTATACATTTACCCAACGAGGTAGCACTTACTGATTAGCCAGTAGAAAGTACTCTAGTTGAGTAGAGGTATTGCACAAAACGGTGGCATCTTCGTGGATAAATATGCAGGGCAGATGTGCCTTCTCTCCATTTCCAACGTGAAAAGTTAGCTGTAATCCTTGATGGAGGTCTTTGCATCCTTCATTTTCTCGAGCGCAATTCTCGTGTAGAATTCGTGAGCGTGGAGATGTGCCTTCTCTCCATTTACACCCTGAAAAGTTAGCTGTAATCCTTGATGGAGGTCTTTGCATCCTTGAATTTCTCGAGCGCAATGCTCGTGTAGTTCCTGTGACCAGGAAGTTCCTTCTCCTCGTCTGCCGCTGAGATCGTGCTCTGACCCTTTATAAACAAGAGGCATGTGAACGGGCCTAGAAGCCCCGCTCGTTTGGCCCCGCCACACATACACTAGCGGTATGCAACGTCTGCCCACCCTTTCCCCACTATGATGGACAGCTTACTCAAAGGACCCCGGCGCTTTCGGCGCGGTGGCAAAGTTACAGACACACAGGTCACTGGAGACAATTCTTCTGGTCCTTTACGCAGCTGTAGTGTAGGAAAGGCACTATACATTACCCAACGAGGTAGCACTTACTGATTAGCCAGTAGAAAGTACTCCAGTTGAGTAGAGGTATTGCACAAAACGGTGGCATCTTCGTGGATAAATATGCAGGGCAGATGTGCCTTCTCTCCATTTCCAACGTGAAAAGTTAGCTGTAATCCTTGATGGAGGTCTTTGCATCCTTCATTTTCTCGAGCGCAATTCTCGTGTAGAATTCGTGAGCGTGGTTAAGCAGATGTGGCTTCTCTCCATTTACACCCTGAAAAGTTAGCTGTAATCCTTGATGGAGGTCTTTGCATCCTTGAATTTCTCGAGCGCAATGCTCGTGTAGTTCCTGTGACCAGGAGGTTCCTTCTCCTCGTCTGCCGCTGAGATCCTGCTCTGACCCTTTATCCCCTTCGGTGCTTATGGCCGAGCTGGACTCGTCATGGCACACAGTGCTCGTGTGCTCATGACGAGTCCAGCTCGTCATAAGACCACCCACGAGGAGCGCTGGCGCTCCCCCGTGGGAATCCGATCGTTAGGTTTTTTTTTTGGGGAGGCAGGGGAAAGGCTTCCCCTGCCTCCCCCGCCCCATCAATGACGTCAGCGCGCGGCGCGCTGACATCATTGAGGGTTTCCCTTTCTTCCCCGATGCGCTGGAAGCCATTTGCTTCCAGCGCGTCAGGGAAATCAGGTGAGGTTTGGCTCGGGGGAGGGGGGTTTGTATCAAAGAGGCATCGAGGGAAAGGAAAGGGTTTTCCTTTCCCCCGATGCCTCTTTGTGCATTCCTGCTGCACGATCATGTGATCGTGCAGCAGGAATGCCCACTAGGCACCAGGGTTTTTTTATTTTTGTGTTGGGGAGTGGCCAAAAGGGCAAGGGTTGCTCCCCTTTTACGAGGGTGAATATTTTATTTATACTGTTAGGCCCACCTACCCCTTAGCTTGGCTGGTGGATTGTGTGTGGACTGGTGCATTATTTGCATATGTGATTGTAATGTTTTTTTTTCTCCTTTTTATTCTAGTGTAAAGCTTTTGATTCCTGTTTGCGGTTTCGGCAGTGGTGGTTCTGCAGTTTTGCGTAATTGCATTTATTTGGTAAGAAAAATATTTTTGTTGTGTGTACTCCAAATGAGTATTATTGTCATGCATGAATGAATTTTTTGTAAGTGGTGCCATAATGGCAGCATATTTGTTAGTGTTCAGAGCATGAAATTCTTTGCGATGTTTTGCATTGTCTTATGTGTAGTTTTTTTCTTCTTCTTTTTAGTGGGATATTGTTGATCCTTACTGTGTCTGTGCAGAGTAGGTGGTGGTGAGTCTAGCTGCTTCTGTCACGTGAGTGGTATAGTGTTGGAGTATATAGGTCTTTGTGATAAAGCTACATTTTGTTTATTTCTTTTTTTTACAAAGGGTTTGTTGTTGTTGACTTGTTTGACAAGTAACCTTTGATTAGTAAGCATTATGGCTAGCCGTAGAATTACTGCTCAGCAGGTGGTTGGTTTGCTTCTTGAATCTTCCTCTGAGCAGGATTATGAGACTGACAGTGCGTCTGAGGGAGAAGAGGGAGGGGAAGATTCAGGCAGTGAGTTTTCTCTCCACATGGAATCATCGGATGATGAAGGTACTCTCAGTGCAGATGAAGTGCCTGATTTAGAGGAGGATACTACTGTGCCTATGGTGCAAGAGGCATCTGGATTGCAGCCTGGGGCTGCTAGGCTTCCTGCTGGAAGTGCTGGACTCTGGGTTGATCCAAACATGGTGCAGCCGGTGTTGCCTGCCTTTAGTGGTTATGCAGGGTGTAGAGTGGATTGTGAACATTATTTGCCTATACAGTATTTTCAGTTGTTTATGGATGATGTATTTTTGGGTGAGATTGTTGAGCAGACTAATTTGTATGCTGAACAGTTTTTGAGGGACAACAGTGCCAGACTTAGGCCCCATTCTAGAGCTACCCGGTGGAGTCCCACAAATCTGGAAGAGATGAAGAAGTTTTTGGGTTTGACTTTTTTGATGGGTTTGATAAGGAAGACGTCCATGGGTTCATATTGGTCTACCAGTCCCTTGATGGCAACGGCCATATTTCCTGCAGTTATGACTCGTGATCGGTATTTACTTTTGCTTCGGATGCTGCATTTTGTTGATAATGGTTTGGCGTTGCCACGAGATCACCCTGAATGTGACCGTCTTTTTAAGATTCGGCCTGTTCTTGATCACTTTGTAGATCGATTTTCAGAGATCTATACTCCAGGGAAAGAAATATCTATTGATGAGTCTTTGGTCCTGTTCAAGGGCCGTTTGGTTTTAGGCAGTACATTCCTAGCAAGAGGGCACGCTATGGAATTAAGCTGTATATGTTGTCTGAGAGTAGGACAGGATATGTTTTTAATTTGTGTGTGTACACTGGTAGGGATTCCACTATTGACCCCCTGGTTGTCCGTCCACTTTTGGAGTTTCAGAGAAAATTGTGTGGGATCTTGCTAGAGGACTGTTTAACAGAGGCCACCATTTGTACCTTGATAACTTCTACACTGCTGTGCAATTGTTTAAGGAATTGTTCAAAGTGGACACTTTTGCTTGTGGCACAATCCGCTCTAACCGTAAAGGTTATCCAAAAGAGCTTGTTTGCAAAAAACTTCAGAGGGGACAGTGCAGTGCCTTGCGTAGTGAGGAACTGCTAGCTGTGAAATTTGTGGACAGGAGGGATGTGTACATGCTGACTACCATCCATGATGAGAGTACTTCACCTGTGGCTGTTTGGGGTCAGATTGCTGAAGTGCGCAAACCTGTGTGCATTTTAGACTACAATAAGCACATGGGTGGTGTTGATAGAGTAGATCAGAGGTTGGAACCTTACACTGCTATTCGTAAGTCTTACATTTGGTATAAGAAGTTGGCCATCCATCTCTTCAATTTAGCAACTTTCAATGCTTTTGTTGTGATCAAGGAGTGTTCTCCTGCGTCAAAGTTGACTTTTGTTCAGTTTCAGGAGTCTGTCATAGGCAGCCTTGTTGTTGTAGAACAGGCAAGTGTTCCTAGAGTTGGAGTGGTGGAGGATGTGGCTCGATTGAAAGATCGCCACTTTCCTGATCACATTCCTCCTACACCCTCAAAAGACTTTCCCACTAGGAGATGTAGAGTCTGTTGGCGAAGAGGTACGCAGAAGGAGACTCGTATGTACTGCCCTGAGTGTCCTTCTAACCCTGGGCTGTGTGTGCCTGCTTGTTATAGAGCGTACCACAAGCAAAAGAATTATTGGGAGCAACCATGAGTGGTAAAGTGAACTGCCTGGTCTGTAATGTTTAAGAATTGTTGTTCTGTTTCAAGGTTGGCATTAGTGCAATGTATTTAGTTTCTGATTTTGTGTTAGTAGATTTGTATCTATTTGCAATTTGTTTGTGTTTTCTTTTTTGTATAAAAAAATCCTAAATGTGATGGTGGTGTGTGTAGGCTGGTGCTTGGCTGGCGGTGTGCGTGGAGTGGCGCTTGGCTGGCGGTGTGCGGGGAGTGGCTCTTGGCTGGCGGTGTGCGTGGAGTGGTGCTTGGCTGGCGGTGTGCGTGGAGTGGCGCTTGGCTGTCGGTGTGCGTTGACTGGCGCTCGGCTGGCAGTGTGTGAGTAGTGACTTGCTGCTGGTCACTACACACACTGCTAGCCGAGCGACACTCCACGCAATCCATCAGCTTGTGTGGTTGCTGTGTTAGGAATGTGGGCGTGTGAAAGTGATGGGCCCTTGAATGGCGCTGTCTGCTGGTGTGAGTGTTGTAATGTGATGGGCCTGCGGCTGGTGGTGTGAATGGTTTTGTATTTGTCACACGTATGAAAGGTGTATGAATGGCCTGTAAAGAGGTTGGTGCCTTGTCGTGGCTTTACAGCTCACGAGCTGTGAGTCAATGGTTCAGTTTCTCGTCCTTTCAATTATTAACAGTGCATTTCATTTTTGTGAAATCACTTGTTAATACAATTGTATATACTGAACCATCACTCACCCTCGTGCCAAATCCAACCAGTATGTGTGTGTGTGCTTGAGGATTAGATGG
This sequence comes from Calotriton arnoldi, assembly GCA_963921515.1. NCBI lineage: Eukaryota > Metazoa > Chordata > Amphibia > Caudata > Salamandridae > Calotriton > Calotriton arnoldi. Next base: position 35,401 of record CAWUFW010022676.1, on the reverse strand, counting down.
CTGTGCAGTAATATTTTTTTGTCTTTCTCAAGCAGGGTGTACCTTGTCCCTTTTTGTGAATGTTGTAATGTGTTTGTTTCGGTGCCTGGGGGTGTGAATGGTCTTGTGTGTATCACATATGAAAGGTGTGTGAATGGCCTGTAAAGCGGTTGGGGCCTTGACGTGGCTTTACAGCTCACGAGCTGCGAGTCACTGGTTCCGTTTTTGTCCTTTCAATTATTGACAGTGCATTTCATTTTTGTGAAATCTCTTGTTAATAAAATTGTATATACTGAACCATCACTTGCCCTCGTGCCAAATCCAACCAGTATGTGTGTGTGCTTGAGGAATAGATGGCTGTGCAGTAATCTTTGTCTTTTTAGTCTGTCTGCCAAGGTGTACATTCCGTCTAAGAATAACCTACCAACTGTAGATATTGTCAGTAAGCGAAACACCCATGGGAGTACATGGTGATATCTCTCTTGTGGATCCCAACAAGTTATGGTACCCACAATGTCCTGCAAACCTCAAAATGTCTGTCACATTTTCCTTGCAATATTGTGCCAAAATGTTCACGCTGCAGAAATAAACAACACATTATCTCAAAATGACCTGGTTTTGCAAGGGGGTCACCTGGGTTTTGGCCCGGGGCTCGGCGGCCACATAGGAAACCTACCAAACCCACACATTTCTGAAAAGTAGACACCCGGGGGCTTCCAGGGAGGTATGGCTTGCGTGGATCCCCCAACGTTTCCTTACCCAGAATCCCCTGCAAACCTCGATTTTAGCTGAAAAAATCACTATTTTCACACATTTTTGTGTGGGAAAGTGTGGCATCACTGGCCTCACACAAATTTCCTACCACCCAGCGTTCCCCCAGGTCTCCCGATAAAAATGGTGCCTCACTTGTGTGGGAGGCCCAAGTACCCGCGACAGGCAAGGGCCCACAACGTATTGAGGCGACCTCAAAATGGCCTTTCACAAAACCACCTGGTTTTGCAAGGGAGTCACCTGGGTTTTTGGCCCCGTGCTCGGCGGCCATCTAGGAAACCTACCAAACCCACACATTTCTGAAAAGTAGACACCCAGGGGCTTCCAGGGAGGTATGGCTTGCGTGGATCCCTCAACGTTTCCTTACCCAGAATCCCCTGCAAACCTCAATTTTTGCTGAAAAAATCACTTTTTCACACATTTTTGTGTGGGAAAGTGTGGCATCACTGGCCTCACACAAATTTCCTACCACCCAGCGTTCCCCCAGGTCTCCCGATAAAAATGGTGCCTCACTTGTGTGGGAGGCCCAAGTACCCGCGACAGGCAAGGGCCCACAACGTAGTGAGGCGACCTCAAAATGGCCTTTCACAAAACCACCTGGTTTTGCAAGGGGAGTCACCTGGGTTTTTGGCCCCGTGCTCGGCGGCCATCTAGGAAACCTACCAAACCCACACATTTCTGAAAAGTAGACACCCGGGGGCTTCCAGGGAGGTATGGCTTGCGTGGATCCCCAACGTTTCCTTACCCAGAATCCCCTGCAAACCTCAATTTTAGCTGAAAAAATCACTTTTTTCACACATTTTTGTGTGGGAAAGTGTGGCATCACTGGCCTCACACAAATTTCCTACCACCCAGCGTTCCCCCAGGTCTCCCGATAAAATGGTGCCTCACTTGTGTGGGAGGCCCAAGTACCCGCGACAGGCAAGGGCCCACAACGTATTGAGGCGACCTCAAAATGGCCATTCACAAAACCACCTGGTTTTGCAAGGGAGTCACCTGGGTTTTTGGCCCTGTGCTCGGCGGCCATCTAGGGAAACCTACCAAACCCACACATTTCTGAAAAGTAGACACCCGGGGCTTCCAGGGAGGTATGGCTTGCGTGGATCCCCCAGCGTTTCCTTACCCAGAATCCCCTGCAAACCTCAATTTTAGCAGAAACAATCACTTTTTCACACTTTTTGTGTGGGAAAGTGTGGCATCACTGGCCTCACACAAATTTCCTACCACCCAGCGTTCCCCCAGGTCTCCCGATAAAAATGGTGCCTCACTTGTGTGGGACGCCCAAGTACCCGCGACAGGCAAGGGCCCATAGCGTAGTGAGGCGACCTCAAAATGGCCTTTCACAAAACCACCTGGTTTTGCAAGGGAAGTCACCTGGGTTTTGGCCCCAAGCTCGGCGGCCATCTAGGGAAACCTACCAAACCCACACATTTCTGAAAAAGTGATTTTTCAGCTGAAATTGAGGTTTGCAGGGGATTCTGGGTAAGGAAACGTTGGGGGATCCATGCAAGCCATACCTCCCTGGAAGCCCCCGGGTGTCTACTTTTCAGAAATGTGTGGGTTTGGTAGGTTTCCCTAGATGGCCGCCGAGCACGGGGCCAAAAACCCAGGTGACCCCCTTGCAAAACCAGGTGGTTTTGTGAAAGGCCATTTGAGGTCGCCTCAATGCGTTGTGGGCCCTTGCCTGTCGCAGGTACTTGGGCCTCCCACACAAGTGAGGCACCATTTTTATCGGGAGACCTGGGGAACGCTGGGTGGTAGGAAATTTGTGTGAGGCCAGTGATGCCACACTTTCCACACAAAATGTGTGAAAAAGTGATTTTTCAGCTAAAATTGAGGTTTGCAGGGGATTCTGGGTAAGGAAACGTTGGGAGATCCACGCAAGCCATACCTCCTGGAAGCCCCGGGTGTCTACTTTTCAGAAATGTGTGGGTTTGGTAGGTTTCCTAGATGGCCGCAGAGCAGAGCCAAAAGCCAGGTGACCCCTTGCAAAACCAGGTGGTTTTGTGAAAGGCCATTTTGAGTCGCCTCACTATGTTGTGGGCCCTTGCCTGTCGCAGGTACTTGGGCCTCCCACACAAGTGAGGCACCATTTTTATCGGGAGACCTGGGGAACGCTGGGTGGTAGGAAATTTGTGTGAGGCCAGTGATGCCACACTTTCCCACACAAAAATGTGTGAAAAAGTGATTTTTCAGCTAAAATTGAGGTTTGCAGGGGATTCTGGGTAAGAAACGTTGGGGGATCCACGCAAGCCATACCTCCCTGGAAGCCCCGGGTGTCTACTTTTCAGAAATGTGTGGGTTTGGTAGGTTTCCCTAGATGGCCGCCGAGCACGGGCCAAAAACCAGGTGACCCCTTGCAAAACCAGGTGGTTTTGTGAAAGGCCATTTGAAGTCGCCTCACTACGTTGTGGGCCCTTGCCTGTCGCGGGTACTGGGCCTCCCACACAGAGTGAGGCACCATTTTTCTCGGGAGACCTGGGGGAACGCAGGGTGGGTGGAAATGTGTGGATCCACGCAGATTCCAGAACTTTCCACCACAGAAATGTGGGGAAAATGTGGTTTTTTGATAATTTTTAGGTTTGCAAGGGATTCTGGGTAACAGAACCTGGTGGGAGGCAGTCCAATCACCCCATCCTGGATTTCCCTGGGTGTCTAGTTTTCAAAAATGTATAGGTTTGCTAGGTTTCCCTAGGTGCCGGCAGAGCTAGGGTTCAAAAACTACAGCTAGGCACTTTGCCAAAAAGGGTCATTTTCACTGCGAAATTGAGGTGTGACCACGTTGCGTTTTGCGCCGTTTCCTGTCGCAGGCACTAGGCCGACCCACACAAGTGAGGTACCATTTTTCTCGTAATACTTTGGGAACGCGGGGTGGGTGGAAATTTGTGGATCCACGCAGATTCCAGAACTTTCCACCACAGAAATGTGGGGAAAATGTGGTTTTTGACAATTTTATATGTTTGCAAGGGATTCTGGGTAACAGAACCTGGTGGGAGGCAGTCAAGTCACCCCATCCTGGATTCCCCTGGGTGTCTAGTTTTCAAAAATGTATAGGTTTGCTAGGTTTCCCTAGGTGCCGGCAGAGGTAGGGTTCAAAACTACAGCTAGGCACTTTGCCAAAAAGGGTCATTTTTCACTGCGAAATTGAGGTGTGACCACGTTGCGTTTTGCGCCGTTTCCTGTCGCAGGCACTAGGCCGAACCACACAAGTGAGGTACCATTTTTCTCGTAAGACTTTGGGGAACGCGGGGTGGGTGGAAATTTGTGGATCACGCAGATTCCAGAACTTTCCACCACAGAAATGTGGGGAAAATGTGTTTTTTGGACAATTTTTTATGTTTGCAAGGGATTCTGGGTAACAGAACCTGGTGGGAGGCAGTCCAGTCACCCCATCCTGGATTCCCCTGGGTGTCTAGTTTTCAAAAATGTATAGGTTTGCTAGGTTTCCCTAGGTGCCGGCAGAGGTAGGGTTAAAAACTACAGCTAGGCACTTTGCCAAAAAGGGTCATTTTCACTGCGAAATTGAGGTGTGACCACGTTGCGTTTGCGTCGTTTCCTGTCGCAGGCACTAGGCCGACCCACACAAGTGAGGTACCATTTTTCTCGTAATACTTTGGGAACGCGGGGTGGGTGGAAATTTGTGGATCCACGCAGATTCCAGAACTTTCCACCACAGAAATGTGGGGAAAATGTGTTTTTTTGACAATTTTTATGTTTGCAAGGGATTCTGGGTAACAGAACCTGGTGGGAGGCAGTCAAGTCACCCCATCCTGGATTCCCCTGGGTGTCTAGTTTTCAAAAATGTATAGGTTTGCTAGGTTTCCCTAGGTGCCGGCAGAGGTAGGGTTCAAAAACTACAGCTAGGCACTTTGCAAAAAAAGGGTCATTTTTCACTGCGAAATTGAGGTGTGACCACGTTGCGTTTTGCGCCGTTTCCTGTCGCAGGCACTAGGCCGACCCACACAACTGAGGTACCATTTTCTCGTAAGACTTTGGGGAACGCGGGGTGGGTGGAAATTTGTGGATCCACGCAGATTCCAGAACTTTCCACCACAGAAATGTGGGGAAAATGTGTTTTTTGGACAATTTTTTATGTTTGCAAGGGATTCTGGGTAACAGAACCTGGTGGGAGGCAGTCCAGTCACCCCATCCTGGATTCCCCTGGGTGTCTAGTTTTCAAAAAGGTATAGGTTTGCTAGGTTTCCCTAGGTGCCGGCAGAGGTAGGGTTAAAAACTACAGCTAGGCACTTTGCCAAAAAGGGTCATTTTTCACTGCGAAGTTGAGGTGTGACCACGTTGCGTTTTGCGTCGTTTCCTGTCGCAGGCACTAGGCCGACCCACACAAGTGAGGTACCATTTTTCTCGTAAGACTTTGGGGAAAGCGGGGTGGGTGGAAATTTGTGGATCCACGCAGATTCCAGAACTTTCCACCACAGAAATGTGGGGAAAATGTGTTTTTTTGACAATTTTTATGTTTGCAAGGGATTCTGGGTAACAGAACCTGGTGGGAGGCAGTCAAGTCACCCCATCCTGGATTCCCCGGGGTGTCTAGTTTTCAAAAATGTATAGGTTTGCTAGGTTTCCCTAGGTGCCGGCAGAGGTAGGGTTCAAAAACTACAGCTAGGCACTTTGCAAAAAGGGTCATTTTCACTGCGAAATTGAGGTTTGACCACGTTGCGTTTTGCGCCGTTTCGTGTCGCAGGCACTAGGCCGACCCACACAAGTGAGGTACCATTTTCTCTGAAGACTTTGGGAGACGCGGGGTGGGTGGAAATTTGTGGATCCACGCAGATTCCAGAACTTTCCACCACAGAAATGTGGGGAAATGTGTTTTTTTTGACAATTTTTATATTTGCAAGGGATTCTGGGTAACAGAACCTGGTGGGAGGCAGTCCAGTCACCCTACCTGGATTCCCCTGGGTGTCTAGTTTTCAAAAATGTATAGGTTTGCTAGGTTTCCCTAAGTGCCGGCAGAGCTAGGGTTCAAAAACTACAGCTTGGCACTTTGCCAAAAAAGGGTCATTTTTCACTGCGAAATTGAGGTGTGACCACGTTGCGTTTTGCGCCGTTTCCTGTCGCAGGCACTAGGCCGACCCACACAAGTGAGGTACCATTTTTCTCGTAAGACTTTGGGGAACGCGGGGTGGGTGGAAATTTGTGGATCCACGCAGATTCCAGAACTTTCCACCACAGAAATGTGGGGAAAATGTGTTTTTTTGATAATTTTTAGGTTTGCAAGGGATTCTGGGTTACATAACCTGGTGGGAGGCAGTCCAGTCACCCCATCCTGGATTCCCCTGGAAGTCTAGTTTTCAAAAATGTATAGGTTTGCTAGGTTTCCCTAGGTGCCGGCAGAGCTAGGGTTCAAAAACTACAGCTAGGCACTTTGCCAAAAAAGGGTCATTTTCACTGCGAAATTGAGGTGTGACCACGTTGCGTTTTGCGCCGTTTCCTGTCGCAGGCACTAGGCCGACCCACACAAGTGAGGTACCATTTTCTCGTAAGACTTTGGGGAACGCGGGGTGGGTAGAAATTTGTGGATCCACGCAGATTCCAGAACTTTCCACCACAGAAATGTGGGGAAAATGTGGTTTTTTGACAATTGTTTATGTTTGCAAGGGATTCTGGGTAACAGAACCTGGTGGGAGGCAGTCAAGTCACCCCATCCTGGATTCCCCTGGGTGTCTAGTTTACAAAAATGTATAGGTTTGCTAGGTTTCCCTAGGTGCCGGCAGAGCTAGGGTTCAAAAACTACACCTAGGCACTTTGCAAAAAAAGGGTAATTTTTCATTGTGAAAATGTGGTACGTCCACGTTGCATTTTGAGCCATTTCCTGTTGTGGGCACAAGGGCTACCCACCCAAGTGAGGTACCATTTTTATCGGGAGACTCAGGGTAACACAGAATTATAGAGCAACTGTTATTACCTATTGACTTTGGATGCATTTCTGCCTTCCAAATGAAAGACAATGTGTAAAAAATAAGTCATTTTGAAAAATGACCTATAATTCTCATGCTAGTATGGGTACTCCCAATTTCGGAAATGTGCAAATATCTACTGTTTCTAAAATCTACATTTTGTTCCCATTTCAGAAATACATAGGTGTCTTTCATAACAATTTTTCCATGTATACATTTTCCCAAAATAATTGCTATATACCCGGTACTTAAAAAAAAATCATTGCAAGATGTTGCTCAATTATTGGCTCTGGGTTCGTCGGGTTCTTGGTGAACCTACAAGTCCTATATATCCCCACAACCAGAAAGGTCCAGCGGATATAACAGTATATTGCCTTCAAATAGCTGTCATAATTAGAAGAAGTTACAGGTGAAAACGTTGACACAAATGGCTGTTTTTTCAACTAATTTTCAATTTTTCCTTTATTTAACTGTTAGTTTCTATAAGGAAAACTTTAAGGATCTACACAAATGACCCCTTGCTGAATTCAGAATTTTGTCTACTTTTCAGAAATGTATGGCTTTCCAGGATCCATTATTGGTTTCATACCCATTTCTACCATTAACTGGAAGGAGGTTGAAAGCACAAAAAATAGCAAAAATAGGCTATGTCCCAGAAAAATGCCAAAACTGTGTAAAAAAGTTGGTTTTCTGACAAAAGTCTGCTTGTCCCTGAAAGCTGGGAAGATGGTGATTTCAGCACCACAACCCCTTTTTTGATGCCATTTGCAGGGAAAAATCAAGACGCTTTCATCTGTAGCCCTTTTTCGCATTTTTCCAAAAAAAACAAAATTTAGCTGAATTTTGACTAATTTCTGGGTCCCTTCCAGGGAATCCACAAACCCTGGGTACCTTTACAATCCCCATGATGTTAGAAAAAAAGGACGCAAATTTGGCATGGATACCTTATGTGGTCAAAAGGTTACAGGGGCCTAAGCGCGCACTACCCCAAATAGCCAAAAAAAGGCTTAGCACAGGAGGGGAAAAGGCCTAGCAGCGAAGGGGTTAAACAGGTAAGTACAAAAATATTGAAAACAAAATATCGATGTTAAAAATATAGTTGTATAAAATATCGATTTTTATATATATATAAAATAAAATAATAAATATTAAATATATTAAATAATAAAATTAATTAAATGAAAAATAAAGTGGCTTTAATATACATTTTAACAAATATAATAAATAAACTTAATTAAAATATTTTTAAACACACATACATAATAATCAATATATATATACATATTTACTTTAAAACAATTAAACTATTAATTTGTAATTATTTTATAATTTTAAAATTATATAAAAATATACAGACACTTATATATGTATAAAAACATAAATTATGTGTATATATATATATATATATATATATATATATATATATATCCACAACCAGCTCTGGCACACAAACTCTCCTTGCCAGAAAACGACACTGCAGTTCCAAGCTTTCAAATAACTTTTATTGAATTACTTCCAGGCTATGACGCGTTTCGGCAGGGTCCCCTGCCTTGATCACACACCGAGCCTTAATACCATCTTTGGGCCCGATTACGATGGCAGTCAGAAAAGCATTCTGACCGCCGTGGTAGCGGAAATTAACCGTCCACATGTACCGCGGGAAAACCGGCAGTCAGATTGGGATGAACCGCCAGAGTAATCCGACCGCGACGGGTGGATTCCACGAAAGTCTGCCGGGAGAGTGTGGAGCAGGTGAAAATCCATCCGCGGTGGTCGGATTTGATGCGGAAAGACCCAAAACCGCCGCACAGCCAGCGGATTGACCGCACGTGAAATTATGATACAATTGCGGTGACAGCGTAATGATCAGTTGTTTCCGCCCGCCGCGATTGCAACCATTGATGAATGGGAGAGCCGGCGGAAGGACTGTTGTATTCCGACTGCCGCGGTCGCTCCGGAAGAGTAATGGAGGTCGAAAACAACCACACAACAATGCTACCAAGTATGGCCAGTAATCTGGTTCAGCCTAAAAAAACACCTAACATACCCCAATTACACATTCCCATGTCAAGTAAAAAATACAAATCCCAGGTCAACCCACACAACACACCTGACATGAATACTCCATTTTGACCCACCCACATAGCTGAGTATAAAACCAGCCCCTTCCCTGACCAGAATCCTTTGCACAGCTCCACAACTGAAGGGCCCAAACCCACAGCACAAAGGAGAGGCAAATCTGCACACATCACACTATCACAACCACACACACACATCACCACCACCACCTTCACACCTGCACCTTTAACCCATTTGCACATTACACACCATGTCACAGAAGAAAATGCCCAAATTCACTCACAATGTGTTGTCAGTGATGGTACATGAGGTAATCAGAGTCGAACCACATTTGTTTGGAAACCTGGTCCAACAGACACCATTAGCAACCAGAAATTAAATGTGGGCAAGGATAGTCAACAAGGTCAATGCAGTAGGGACCATCCCACGCACCCAGAAGGAGATCAGGAAGAGGTGGAATGACCTCAAGACCAAGGTGAAAGAGCATAACAAGAAGAACCGGAAGCTGGCTCAGAAGACTGGCGGTGGCCCTCCCGTTCCACTACGAACATTCACCGTATGGGAGGAGAAGGTGCTTGCCATACTGCATCCAGAGTGTCTCACAGGAATACCCGGGGTAGTGGAGGCTGGTAAGTACCAACAAATGGCTATCATTACACTGCTATGTACTGTCTTGCACAACTACAAAGCAACACCTCCTAGGCCCAAATACACTCATGTGCACCACACTCTCCCCAACACATGTCTCACAGATCTAACATTTACTACCTCTGATTTACCCCAAAAGTAGGTAGCAACATTTCCATGGGGGCACGTGTACAGGCAGCCAGCACTACAACTCCCACCAGGCACCCTAGTCCCAAAGCTGAGCAGGATGGAGCACTCCCCCCACCCACAACCATGTGTCAGCCATTACATTGCTCTCTTCAAACTCACAGGTAGGTAGCCATCTTAACAGGGAGGTGGTGTTTGTGGGTGGAAGCCAGCACTACAACTCCCACCAGGCCCCCTTGTCCCACAACTCAGCAGGATGGAACACCCCCCACACTCAGAACCATGTGTCAGCCATTGCATTGCTCCCTTAAAACTCACAGGTAGGTAGCCATCTTATGCTCTCTTGTCCCACCCCTGAGCAGGATGGAACACTCCCCCATCCAAGACCCATGTGTAGCCTATTCCCTTCCTCTGCTCCACTTCACAGGTAGGTAGCCATCTTAACAGGGAGGTGGTGTTTGTGGGTGGGAAGCCAGCACTACAACTCCCACCAGGACCCCTTGTCCCACAACTCAGCAGGATGGAACACCCCCCACACCCAGAACCATGTGTCAGCCATTGCATTGCTTCCTTCAAACTCACAGGTAGGTAGCCATCTTATGCTCTCTTGTCCCACCCCTGAGCAGGATGGAACACTCCCCCATCCAAGAGCCATGTGTAGCCTATTCCCTTCCTCTGCTCCACTTCACAGGTAGGTAGCCATCTTAACAGGGAGGTGGTGTTTGTGGGTGGGAAGCCAGCACTACAACTCCCACCAGGCCCCCTTGTCCCACAACTCAGCAGGATGGAACACCCCCACACCCAGAACCATGTGTCAGCCATTGCATTGCTCCCTTAAAACTCACAGGTAGGTAGCCATCTTATGCTCTCTTGTCCCACCCCTGAGCAGGATGGAACACTCCCCCATCCAAGAGCCATGTGTAGCCTATTCCCTTCCCCTGCTCAACTTCACAGGTAGGTGGCCATCTTATCAGGGTGGTTGTGTGTGTGGGTGGGAAGTCAGCACTACAACTCCCACCAGGCCCCCTTGTCCCACAACTCAGCAGGATGGAACACCCCCGCACCCACAACCATGTGTCAGCCATTGCATTGCTCCCTTCAAACTCACAGGTAGGTAGCCATCTTAACAGGGAGGCGGTGTTTGTGGGTGGAATCCAGCACTACAACTCCCACCAGGCCCCCTTGTCCCACAACTCAGCAGGATGGAACACCCCCCACACTCAGAACCATGTGTCAGCCATTGCATTGCTCCCTTAAAACTCACAGGTAGGTAGCCATCTTATGCTCTCTTGTCCCACCCCTGAGCATGATGGAACACTCCCCCATCCAAGAGCCATGTGTAGCCTATACCCTTCCTCTGCTCCACTTCACAGGTAGGTAGCCATCTTAACAGGGAGGTGGTGTTTGTGGGTGGGAAGCCAGCACTACAACTCCCACCAGGACCCCTTGTCCCACAACTCAGCAGGATGGAACACCCCCCACTCCCAGAACCATGTGTCAGCCATTGCATTGCTCCCTTCAAACTCACAGGTAGGTAGCCATCTTATGCTCTCTTGTCCCACCCCTGAGCAGGATGGAACACTCCCCCATCCAAGAGCCATGTGTAGCCTATTCCCTTCCTCTGCTCCACTTCACAGGTAGGTAGCCATCTTAACAGGGAGGTGGTGTTTGTGGGTAGGAAGCCAGCACTACAACTCCCACCAGGCCCCCTTGTTCCACAACTCAGCAGGATGGAACACCCCCACACCCAGAACCATGTTTCAGCCATTGCATTGCTCCCTTCAAACTCACAGGTAGGTAGCCATCTTATGCTCTCTTGTCCCACCCCTGAGCAGGATGGAACACTCCCCCATCCAAGAGCCATGTGTAGCCTATTCCCTTCCTCTGCTCTACTTCACAGGTAGGTAGCCATCTTAACAGGGAGGTGGTGTTTGTGGGTGGGAAGCCAGCACTACAACTCCCACCAGGCCCCCTAGTCCCACAACTCAGCAGGATGGAACACCCCCCACACCCAGAACCATGTTTCAGCCATTGCATTGCTCCCTTCAAACTCACAGGTAGGTAGCCATCTTATGCTCTCTTGTCCCACCCCTGAGCAGGATGGAACACTCCCCCAACCAAGAGTCATGTGTAGCCTATTCCCTTCCCCTGCTCCACTTCACAGGTAGGTGGCCATCTTAACAGGGTGGTTGTGTGTGTGGGTGGGAAGTCAGCACTACAACTCCCACCAGGCCCCCTTGTCCCACAACTCAGCAGGATGGAACACCCCCGCACCCAGAACCATGTGTTAGCCATTGCATTTCTCCCTTCAAACTCACAGGTAGGTAGCCATCTTATGCTCTCTTGTCCCACCCCTGAGCAGGATGGAACACTCCCCCATCCAAGAGCCATGTGTAGACTATTCCCTTCCTCTGCTCCACTTCACAGGTAGGTAGCCATCTTAACAGGAAGGTTGTGTGTGTGGGTGGGAAGCCAGCACTACAACTCCCACCAGGCTCCCTTGTGCCGCAGCTCAGCAGGATGGAACACCCCCCACACCCAGAACCATGTGGCAGTACTTCCCCTCAACTGTGTCACAGAACAGGTAGGTAGGCAGTGCATGCACCCTACCATTCCCCCCAAAAAACATGGAGCCATATGACCACACCAGCCCTCACATGTCACCCAACGTGGCATAGATCCAATAGCCACTTCCAGTGTGCAGACAGCTAAGCGTATGTAACTGTCACGGAAATTAAAGTTAGAACCACCAAGTCACATGTTGAAGAAATTCAGGACACAATCATGCACAGCACTGAATGCTATGTGTAAGTGCCATGGTGGCAGAGCTTGAAGGCCCATATGAACACAAAACATGCATGGTCAGTTGGTAAAAGAAAGTAAAGTACATGGCATGACAAGGGTATGCATAAGATTACAATGGCCAGTTCTTGGTCAGATCTAACGTCTTCCATGCAGAGCAAACCAAAAAGACGCATCACATAAAGTTGATGTGCTGCAAGTCATTAGATGACGACATGTCCTTGTAATCACACAATCTGTACGTGGAACATGGTATCTATTTACATGTCACACCATGGACAAATGGACAAGTAATGTAGGTACCTCCACATCATGTCATGATGCGCAGTACCTTGCAGCCATACAAAGTGAAATCAATGTAAACTATGTGGTGTATCACATGTAACATCCAAACGTCTAACACCAAGCTTGTGGGGTGCACTTCAATGACCATTTCACCTCTGTTCAACAGGAGATCAACGTTTGACTGCTGCAGAAGACATCACCGACCTACAGAGCCAGTCCCCCTCCCCGGAACATGGACTCACGGATGCAGACTCCCTACGTTTCTCGGATGAGGAGCCCGAACCTGGCCCATCCAGACTGCCAGGGCGCACCACGTCCCAGGCCCCCACTGTCCCCACCACCACTGCCTCAGCAACAACAACCACGCTGACCCCTGCTGTAACGGCCTGTGCGGCCTCAACCACCACCACCACCACCAGTGCTGCCTGCAACGCTCTCCCTGCCTCAGTGGTTACCAACACCATCACACAATCAGAGGAGGGCAGGGCGAGTCTGCGGGTGCGTCGAATGGCAACGCCACAGGTCTGGGACAGCAGGGCAGGTGGGAGGGCAACTGGTGGCCAAATTCGAGAGGACACTGGGACCGAAGCCCTGGCCAACATCGCCAGAGTCCTTGGGGCATACGAACAAAGCCAGGGACAGATGGGCCAGGTTGTGGAAGAAGTTCGTGAGCTCCGCCTGCTACTGAGGTCCATGGACACGCGTATGGGCCAAATCGTGGACTTCATGGGCCAGCTCGTGGGTGTTCTGAGGGACAGTCATGCGGCCCAAAGGACCGCTCAACCCCCCTCCAGTGGCCAGAAGGATGATACTCCCACAACCTCAGCTGCGGCCACAGAGAGGGGTGAGCTGCAACAGGATGACTCCTCAGACACTGCTGAGCCCACAGCAGTGGCCCCCCCTGCAAAATGCAAAAAGGGCCGTCCGAGAAACACCACGGGAGGAACACGTGGCAAAGCACCATCCGAACGCCAGTTGCACAGCCAGCCATGATGGCACCTCTGTTCCCCTTCACATTGACTTTGTTGACTATCCTTACCCACACTTCAATGTCTATGGCAGGTGTCTGTTGGACTGGGTCACTACATCAATGTGGTGACTACTTTATTGTCTCATTTACCGTCACTGACAACTCATTAATTCACTTAGCACCAGTTTTGGATAACATTACTTGTCTGTCACAAATATTCAATGTAAATAAACACTCTTTATACACCTATGTCTTTGTGTCAGCTCCATGTTTATCACAGTATGTACAATGTTGACTCTGATTCCAATGTACCAGAAGCTCTGATTTTGAGGAGCCATTGAGAGGCTGAAGGGACCTAGAAAGACACAAGAGAAGGACATTTACTTGTCAGGTGATGGCATCACAGCCAGTGCACAACACTAGTCATCAAGGTACACAAACCAGCACACATTACAATGAGAAACAATATCAACATTAACATCATGTGGCTGGTCATGACTACCCTGTGCCACAAACATCAGCCATCAGCACAGAGCCAACAACAGGCAACAGTCAAAAAGCTCCTCTAGGCCTTTTCACTACCATCAAAGACAGCAGACAATGGCACTGTTGTACAATGTCACTCACACTCAAGGGAAGTAGTGGTTGATGAGCTGTTGACGCATGTCGACACCTTCCTCCTCTCCACCATCCTCATCACTGGACATGTGTGGGTTTGCAGGGGGGCATCTGCTGCTCATCATCGTCCAGGAGCAGGGGGATCTCTTTGTGCAAGGCCAGGTTGTGGAGCATGCAGCATGCAACTACGATCTGACACACCTTTTGGGGAGAGTAGAGTAGTGCACCTCCGCTCTTGTCCAGACACCGGAATCTAGACTTAAGAAGACCAAAAGTACGCTCCACCACACGATGTGTCCTCCCATGGGCATCATTGTAGCGGACTTCACCCGGGGTCCTGGGATTCCGCAGTGGGCTCATCAAAAAAGGCCAGTTGGCATATGCAGAGTCACCTAGGTATGAGATACACAGGCCAATTTTGTGATATAACTGTAGCTGAGGACAGCATGTCACACATACAGCACACTACTTGACTCTGCGTACTCACCCACAATCCACGCACGCTCCGGATGCAGATTAGCCATCAGCTGTGGTACGATGCTGTTACGCAGTATGTAGGAGTCATGTGCTGAACCTGAAAATCTATACCAAAGGGGATGATGGACGGAGCGTTTGAGCTAATCAAACACTCACCCCCAGTCAACTGATCTGGGTTTAATCCATCATCATTCTTTAGCTCACTCCACCACCCCAGTTCAGACATGGCCATATGCAAATCAGTCTGACCCTGTGCCTCATGGGAACAGTCCAGCCCGAACTGCCAAGCCATGTCTTCCCTGGACCGGAAACAAGCATCCTGGGACCGGTTTCTGGCTATTCAGCCGTCATCAGCCAGGATAGCTTGAATCCAGTGGCAAAGTGAGCAAGGGACCCACGTCTGGGCATACCCTGCCAACTTAGGGCGAACAAGCGATACCAAAGGGGATGATGTTCGGAGCGTTTGAGCTAATCAAACACTCACCCCCAGTCAACTGATCTGGGTTTAATCCATCATCATTCTTTAGCTCACTCCACCACCCCAGTTCAGACATGGCCATATGCAAATCAGTCTGACCCTGTGCCTCATGGGAACAGTCCAGCCCGAACTGCCAAGCCATGTCTTCCCTGGACCGGAAACAAGCATCCTGAGACCGGTTTCTGGCTATTCAGCCGTCATCAGCCAGGCTAGCTTGAATCCAGTGGCAAAGTGAGCAAGGGACCCACGTCTGGGCATACCCTGCCAACTTAGGGGCGAACAAAGGGGATGATGGACGGAGCGTTTGAGCTAATCAAACACTCACCCCCAGTCAACTGATCTGGGTTTAATCCATCATCATTCTTTAGCTCACTCCACCACCCCAGTTCAGACATGGCCATATGCAAATCAGTCTGACCCTGTGCCTCATGGGAACAGTCCAGCCCGAACTGCCAAGCCATGTCTTCCCTGGACCGGAAACAAGCATCCTGGGACCGGTTTCTGGCTATTCAGCCGTCATCAGCCAGGCTAGCTTGAATCCAGTGGCAAAGTGAGAAAGGGACCCACGTCTGGGCATACCCTGCCAACTTAGGGGCGAACAAGCGATACCAAAGGGGATGATGGACGGAGCGTTTGAGCTAATCAAACACTCACCCCCAGTCAACTGATCTGGGTTTAATCCATCATCATTCTTTAGCTCACTCCACCACCCCAGTTCAGACATGGCCATATGCAAATCAGTCTGACCCTGTGCCTCATGGGAACAGTCCAGCCCGAACTGCCAAGCCATGTCTTCCCTGGACCGGAAACAAGTATCCTGGGACCGGTTTCTGGCTATTCAGCCGTCATCAGCCAGGCTAGCTTGAATCCAGTGGCAAAGTGAGCAAGGGACCCACGTCTGGGCATACCCTGCCAACTTAGGGCGAACAAAGCGATACCAAAGGGGATGATGGACGGAGCGTTTGAGCTGCACTCACCCCCAGTCAACTGATCTGGGTTTAATCCATCATCATTCTTTAGCTCACTCCACCACCCTAGTTCAGACATGGCCATATGCATATCAGTCTGACCCTGTGCCTCATGGGAACAGTCCAGCCCGAACTGCCAAGCCATGTTTTCCCTGGACCGGTTTCTGGCTATTCAGCCATCATCAGCCAGGCTAGCTTGAATCCAGTGGCAAAGTGAGCAAGGGACCCACGTCTGGGCATACCCTGCCAACTTAGGGCGAACAAAGCGATACCAAAGGGGATGATGGACGGAGCATTTGAGCTAATCAAACACTCACCCCCAGTCAACTGATCTGGGTTTAATCCATCATCATTCTTTAGCTCACTCCACCACCCCAGTTCAGACATGGCCATATGCAAATCAGTCTGACCCTGTGCCTCATGGGAACAGTCCAGCCCGAACTGCCAAGCCATGTCTTCCCTGGCCCAGAAACAAGCATCCTGGGACCGGTTTCTGGCTATTCAGCCGTCATCAGCCAGGCTAGCTTGAATCCAGTGGCAAAGTGAGCAAGGGACCCACGTCTGGGCATACCCTGCCAACTTAGGGCGAACAAAGCGATACCAAAGGGGATGATGGACGGAGCGTTTGACCTAATCAAACACTTACCCCCAGTCAACTGATCTGGGTTTAATCCATCATCATTCTTTAGCTCACTCCACCACCCCAGTTCAGACATGGCCATATGCAAATCAGTCTGACCCTGTGCCTCATGGGAACAGTCCAGCCCGAACTGCCAAGCCATGTCTTCCCTGGACCGGAAACAAGCATCCTGGGACCGGTTTCTGTCTATTCAGCCGTCATCAGCCAGGCTAGCTTGAATCCAGTGGCAAAGTGAGCAAAGGACCCACGTCTGGGCATACCCTGCCAACTTAGGGCGAACAAAGCGATACCAAAGGGGATGATGGACGGAGCGTTTAGCTAATCATACACTCACCCCCAGTCAACTGATCTGGGTTTAATCCATCATCATTCTTTAGCTCACTCCGCCACCCCCAGTTCAGACATGGCCATATGCAAATCAGTCTGACCCTGTGCCTCATGGGAACAGTCCAGCCCGAACTGCCAAGCCATGTCTTCCCTGGACCGGAAACAAGCATCCTGGGACAGGTTTCTGGCTATTCAGCCGTCATCAGCCAGGCTAGCTTGAATCCAGTGGCAAAGTGAGCAAGGGACCCACGTCTGGGCATACCCTGCCAACTTAGGGCGAACAAAGCGATACCAAAGGGGATGATGGACGGAGCGTTTGAGCTAATCAAACTGTTCCCATGAGGCACAGGGTCAGAATGATTTGCATATGGCCATGTCTGAACTGGGGTGGCGGAGTGAGCTAAAGAATGATGATGGATTAAGCCCAGATCAGTTGACTGGGGGTGAGTGCTTGCAATGTTCAACACTCCGTCCATCATCTCCTTTGGTTTTGCTATGTTAGCCCTAAGTTGGCAGGGTATGCCCAGACGTGGGTCCCTTGCTCACTTTGCCACTGGATTCAAGATAGCCTGGCTGATGACGGCTGTAAGCCAGAAACCGGTCCCAGGATGCTTGTTTCGGTCCAGGAAGACATGGCTTGGCAGTTTGGGCTGGACTGTCCCCATGAGGCACAGGGTCAGACTGATTTACATATGGCCATGTCTGAACTGGAGCGTGAGTGAGCTAAAGAATGATGATGGATTAAACCCAGATCAGTTGACTGAGAGTGATGCTTGCAATGTTCAACACTCCGTCCATCATCTCCTTTGGTTTTGCTATGTTCGCCCTAAGTTGGCAGGGATATGCCCAGGCGTGGGTCCCTTGCTCACTTTGCCACTGGATTCAAGATAGCCTGGCTGATGATGGCTGTAAGCCAGAAGCCGGTCCCAGGATGCTTGTTTCTGGTCCAGGGAAGACATGGCTTGGCAGTTCGAGGCTGGACTGTTCCCATGAGGCACAGGGTCAGACTGATTTGCATATGGCCATGTCTGAACTGGGGTGGCGGAGTGAGCTAAAGATGATGATGGATTAAACCCAGATCAGTTGACTGGGAGTGAGTGCTTGCAATGTTCAGCACTCCGTCCATCATCTCCTTTGGTTTGCTATGTTCGCCCTAAGTTGGCAGGGTATGCCCAGGCGTGGGTCCCTTGCTCACTTTGCCACTGGATTCAAGATAGCTTGGCTGATGACGGCTATAAGCCAGAAGCCGGTCCCAGGATGCTTGTTTCCAGTCCAGGGAAGACATGGCTTGGCAGTTCGGGCTGGACTGTTCCCATGAGGCACAGGGTCAGACTGATTTGCATATGGACATGTCTGAACTGGGGTGGCGAGTGAGCTAAAGATGATGATGGATTAAACCAGATCAGTTGACTGGGGGTGAGTGCTTGCAATGTTCAACACTCCGTCCATCATCTCCTTTGGTTTTGCTATGTTCGCCCTAAGTTGGCAGGGTATGCCCAGGCGTGGGTCCCTTGCTCACTTTGCCACTGGATTCAAGATAGCCTGGCTGATGACGGCTGTAAGCCAGAAACCGGTCCCAGGATGCTTGTTTCCGGTCCAGGAAGACATGGCTTGGCAGTTCAGGCTGGACTGTTCCCATGAGGCACAGGGTCAGACTGATTTGCATATGGCCATGTCTGAACTGGGGTGGCGAGTGAGCTAAAGAATGATGATGGATTAAACCCAGATCAGTTGACTGGGGGTGAGTGCTTGCAATGTTCAACACTCCGTCCATCATCTCCTTTGGTTTTGCTATGTTCGCCCTAAGTTGGCAGGGTAGTGCCCAGACGTGGGTCCCTTGCTCACTTTGCCCACTGGATTCAAGATAGCCTGGCTGATGACGGCTGTAAGCCATAAACCGGTCCCAGGATGCTTGTTTCGGTCCAGGGAAGACATGGCTTGGCAGTTCGGGCTGGACTGTTCCCATGAGGCACAGGGTCAGACTGGTTTGCATATGGCCATGTCTGAAGTGGGAGTGGCGGAGTGAGCTAAAGAATAATGATGGATTAAACCCAGATCAGTTGACTGGGGGTGAGTGCTTGCAATGTTCAACACTCCGTCCATCATCTCCTTTGGTTTTGCTATGTTCGCCCTAAGTTGGCAGGGTATGCCCAGGCGTGGGTCCCTTGCTCACTTTGCCACTGGATTCAAGATAGCCTGGCTGATGACAGCTGTAAGCCAGAAACCGGTCCCAGGATGCTTGTTTCCGGTCCAGGGAAGACATGGCTTGGCAGTTCGGGCTGGACTGTTCCCATGAGGCACAGGGTCAGACTGATTTGCATATGGCCATGTCTGAACTGGGGTGGCGGAGTGAGCTAAATAATGATGATGGATTAAACCCAGATCAGTTGACTGGGGGTGAGTGCTTGCAATGTTCAACACTCCGTCCATCATCCCCTTTGGTTTTGCTAAGTTCGCCCTAAGTTGGCAGGGTATGCCCAGACGTGGGTCCCTTGCTCACTTTGCCACTGGATTCAAGATAGCCTGGCTGATGAGGGTTATGAACCCGATACCGGTCCCAGGATGCTTGTTTCCGGTCAGGGAAGACATGGCTTGGCAGTTCGGGCTGGACTGTTCCCATGAGGCACAGGGTCAGACTGATTTGCATATGGCCATGTCTGAACTGGGGTGGCGGAGTGAGCTAAAGAATGATGATGGATTAAACCCAGATCAGTTGACTGGGGGTGAGTGCAATGTTCAACACTCCGTCCATCATCCCCTTTGGTTTGCTAAGTTCGCCTAAGTTGGCAGGGTATGCCCAGACGTGGGTCCCTTGCTCACTTTGCCACTGGATTCAAGATAGCCTGGCTGATGAGGGTTATGAACCCGAAACCGGTCCCAGGATGCTTGTTTCCGGTCCAGGGAAGACATGGCTTGGCAGTTCGGGCTGGACTGTTCCCATGAGGCACAGGGTCAGACTGATTTGCATATGGCCATGTCTGAACTGGGGTGGCGGAGTGAGCTAAAGAATGATGATGGATTAAACCCAGATCAGTTGACTGGGGGTGAGTGCTTGCAATGTTCAACACTCCGTCCATCATCCCCTTTGGTTTTGCTAAGTTCGCCCTAAGTTGGCAGGGTATGCCCAGACGTGGGTCCCTTGCTCACTTTGCCACTGGATTCAAGATAGCCTGGCTGATGAGGGTTATGAACCCGAAACCGGTCCCAGGATGCTTGTTTCCGGTCCAGGGAAGACATGGCTTGGCAGTTCGGGCTGGACTGTTCCCATGAGGCACAGGGTCGGACTGATTTGCATATGGCCATGTCTGAACTGGAGGTGGCGGAGTGAGCTAAAGAATGATGATGGATTAAACCCAGATCAGTTGACTGGGGGTGAGTGCTATGCAATGTTCAACACTCCGTCCATCATCCCCTTTGGTTTTGCTAGGATTCAGCCCTAAGTTGGCAGGAGTATGCCCAGGCGTGGGTCCCCTTGCTCCACTTTGCCACTGGATTCAAGATAGCCTGGCTGATGAGGGTTATGAACCCGAGGAAACCGGTCCCAGGATGCTTGTTTCCGGTCCAGGGAAGACATGGCTTGGCAGTTCGGGCTGGACTGTTCCCATGAGGCACAGGGTCAGACTGATTTGCATATGGCCATGTCTGAACTGGGAGTGGCGGAGTGAGCTAAAGAATGATGGATTAAACCAGATCAGTTGACTGGGGGTGAGTGCTGAATGTTCAACACTCCGTCCATCATCCTTTGGTTTTGCTAAGTTCGCCTAAGTTGGCAGGGTATGCCCAGACGTGGGTCCCTTGCTCACTTTGCCACTGGATTCAAGATAGCCTGGCTGATGAGGGTTATGAACCGGGAAACCGGTCCCAGGATGCTTGTTTCCGGTCCAGGGAAGACATGGCTTGGCAGTTCGGGCTGGACTGTTCCCATGAGGCACAGGGTCAGACTGATTTGCATATGGCCATGTCTGAACTGGGGTGGCGGAGTGAGCTAAAGAATGATGATGGATTAAACCCAGATCAGTTGACTGGGGGTGAGTGCTTACAATGTTCAACACTCCGTCCATCATCCCCTTTGGTTTTGCTAAGTTCGCCCTAAGTTGGCAGGGTATGCCCAGACGTGGGTCCCTTGCTCACTTTGCCACTGGATTCAAGATAGCCTGGCTGATGAGGGTTATGAACCCGAAACCGGTCCCAGGATGCTTGTTTCCGGTCCAGGGAAGACATGGCTTGGCAGTTCGGGCTGGACTGTTCCCATGAGGCACAGGGTCAGACTGATTTGCATATGGCCATGTCTGAACTGGGGTGGCGGAGTGAGCTAAAGAATGATGATGGATTAAACCCAGATCAGTTGACTGGGGGTGAGTGCTTGCAATGTTCAACACTCCGTCCATCATCCCCTTTGGTTTTGCTAAGTTCGCCCTAAGTTGGCAGGGTATGCCCAGACGTGGGTCCCTTGCTCACTTTGCCACTGGATTCAAGATAGCCTGGCTGATGAGGGTTATGAACCCGAAACCGGTCCCAGGATGCTTGTTCCGGTCCAGGGAAGACATGGCTTGGCAGTTCGGGCTGGACTGTTCCCATGAGGCACAGGGTCAGACTGATTTGCATATGGCCATGTCTGAACTGGAGGTGAGCGGAGTGAGCTAAAGAATGATGATGGATTAAACCCAGATCAGTTGACTGGGGGTGAGTGCTTGCAATGTTCAACACTCCGTCCATCATCCCCTTTGGTTTTGCTAAGTTCAGCCCTAAGTTGGCAGGGTATGCCCAGACGTGGGTCCCTTGCTCACTTTGCCACTGGATTCAAGATAGCCTGGCTGATGAGGGTTATGAACCCCGAAACCGGTCCCCAGGATGCTTGTTTCCGGTCCAGGGAAGACATGGCTTGGCAGTTCGGGCTGGACTGTTCCCATGAGGCACAGGGTCAGACTGATTTGCATATGGCCATGTCTGAACTGGGGTGGCGGAGTGAGCTAAAGAATGATGATGGATTAAACCCAGATCAGTTGACTGGGGGTGAGTGCTTGCAATGTTCAACACTCCGTCCATCATCCCCTTTGGTTTTGCTAAGTTCGCCTAAGTTGGCAGGGTATGCCCAGACGTGGGTCCCTTGCTCACTTTGCCACTGGATTCAAGATAGCCTGGCTGATGAGGGTTATGAACCCGAAACCGGTCCCAGGATGCTTGTTTCGGTCCAGGGAAGACATGGCTTGGCAGTTCGGGCTGGACTGTTCCCATGAGGCACAGGGTCAGACTGATTTGCATATGGCCATGTCTGAACTGGGAGTGGCGGAGTGAGCTAAAGAATGATGATGGATTAAACCCAGATCAGTTGACTGGGGGTGAGTGCTTGCAATGTTCAACACTCCGTCCATCATCCCCTTTGGTTTGCTAAGTTCGCCCTAAGTTGGCAGGGTATGCCCAGACGTGGGTCCCTTGCTCACTTTGCCACTGGATTCAAGATAGCCTGGCTGATGAGGGTTATGAACCCGAAACCGGTCCCAGGATGCTTGTTTCCGGTCCAGGGAAGACATGGCTTGGCAGTTCGGGCTGGACTGTTCCCATGAGGCACAGGGTCAGACTGATTTGCATATGGCCATGTCTGAACTGGGGTGGCGGAGTGAGCTAAAGAATGATGATGGATTAAACCCAGATCAGTTGACTGGGGGTGAGTGCTTGCAATGTTCAGCACTCCGTCCATCATCCCCTTTGGTTTTGCTAAGTTCGCCCTAAGTTGGCAGGGGTATGCCCAGACGTGGGTCCCTTGCTCACTTTGCCACTGGATTCAAGATAGCCTGGCTGATGAGGGTTATGAACCCGAAACCGGTCCCCAGGATGCTTGTTTTCCGGTCCAGGGAAGACATGGCTTGGCAGTTCGGGCTGGACTGTTCCCATGAGGCACAGGGTCAGACTGATTTGCATATGGCCATGTCTGAACTGGGAGTGGCGAGTGAGCTAAAGAATGATGATGGATTAAACCCAGATCAGTTGACTGGGGGTGAGTGCTTGCAATGTTCAACACTCCGTCCATCATCCCCTTTGGTTTGCTAAGTTCGCCCTAAGTTGGCAGGGTATGCCCAGACGTGGGTCCCTTGCTCACTTTGCCACTGGATTCAAGATAGCCTGGCTGATGAGGGTTATGAACCCGAAACCGGTCCCAGGATGCTTGTTTCCGGTCCAGGGAAGACATGGCTTGGCAGTTCGGGCTGGACTGTTCCCATGAGGCACAGGGTCAGACTGATTTGCATATGGCCATGTCTGAACTGGGAGTGGCGGAGTGAGCTAAAGAATGATGATGGATTAAACCCAGATCAGTTGACTGGGGGTGAGTGCTTGCAATGTTCAACACTCCGTCCATCATCCCCTTTGGTTTTGCTAAGTTCGCCCTAAGTTGGCAGGGTATGCCCAGACGTGGGTCCCTTGCTCACTTTGCCACTGGATTCAAGATAGCCTGGCTGATGAGGGTTATGAACCCGAAACCGGTCCCAGGATGCTTGTTTCCGGTCCAGGGAAGACATGGCTTGGCAGTTCGGGCTGGACTGTTCCCATGAGGCACAGGGTCAGACTGATTTGCATATGGCCATGTCTGAACTGGGGTGGCGGAGTGAGCTAAGAGAATGATGATGGATTAAACCCAGATCAGTTGACTGGGGGTGAGTGCTTGCAATGTTCAACACTCCGTCCATCATCCCCTTTGGTTTTGCTAAGTTCGCCCTAAGTTGGCAGGGTATGCCCAGACGTGGGTCCCTTGCTCACTTTGCCACTGGATTCAAGATAGCCTGGCTGATGAGGGTTATGAACCCGAAACCGGTCCCAGGATGCTTGTTTCCGGTCCAGGGAAGACATGGCTTGGCAGTTCGGGCTGGACTGTTCCCATGAGGCACAGGGTCAGACTGATTTGCATATGGCCATGTCTGAACTGGGGTGGCGGAGTGAGCTAAAGAATGATGATGGATTAAACCCAGATCAGTTGACTGGGGGTGAGTGCTTGCAATGTTCAACACTCCGTCCATCATCCCCTTTGGTTTTGCTAAGTTCGCCCTAAGTTGGCAGGGTATGCCCAGACGTGGGTCCCTTGCTCACTTTGCCACTGGATTCAAGATAGCCTGGCTGATGAGGGTTATGAACCCGAAACCGGTCCCAGGATGCTTGTTTCCGGTCCAGGGAAGACATGGCTTGGCAGTTCGGGCTGGACTGTTCCCATGAGGCACAGGGTCAGACTGAGTTTGCATATGGCCATGTCTGAACTGGGGTGGCGGAGTGAGCTAAAGAATGATGATGGATTAAACCCAGATCAGTTGACTGGGGGTGAGTGCTTGCAATGTTCAACACTCCGTCCATCATCCCCTTTGGTTTTGCTAAGTTCGCCCTAAGTTGGCAGGGTATGCCCAGACGTGGGTCCCTTGCTCACTTTGCCACTGGATTCAAGATAGCCTGGCTGATGAGGGTTATGAACCCGAAACCGGTCCCAGGATGCTTGTTTCCGGTCCAGGGAAGACATGGCTTGGCAGTTCGGGCTGGACTGTTCCCATGAGGCACAGGGTCAGACTGATTTGCATATGGCCATGTCTGAACTGGGGTGGCGGAGTGAGCTAAAGAATGATGATGGATTAAACCCAGATCAGTTGACTGGGGGTGAGTGCTTGCAATGTTCAACACTCCGTCCATCATCCCCTTTGGTTTTGCTAAGTTCGCCCTAAGTTGGCAGGGTATGCCCAGACGTGGGTCCCTTGCTCACTTTGCCACTGGATTCAAGATAGCCTGGCTGATGAGGGTTATGAACCCGAAACCGGTCCCAGGATGCTTGTTTCCGGTCCAGGGAAGACATGGCTTGGCAGTTCGGGCTGGACTGTTCCCATGAGGCACAGGGTCAGACTGATTTGCATATGGCCATGTCTGAACTGGGGTGGCGGAGTGAGCTAAAGAATGATGATGGATTAAACCCAGATCAGTTGACTGGGGGTGAGTGCTTGCAATGTTCAACACTCCGTCCATCATCCCCTTTGGTTTTGCTAAGTTCGCCCTAAGTTGGCAGGGTATGCCCAGACGTGGGTCCCTTGCTCACTTTGCCACTGGATTCAAGATAGCCTGGCTGATGAGGGTTATGAACCCGAAACCGGTCCCAGGATGCTTGTTTCCGGTCCAGGGAAGACATGGCTTGGCAGTTCGGGCTGGACTGATCCCATGAGGCACAGGGTCAGACTGATTTGCATATGGCCATGTCTGAACTGGGAGTGGCAGAGTGAGCTAAAGAATGATGATGGATTAAACCCAGATCAGTTGACTGGGGGTGAGTGCTTGCAATGTTCAACACTCCGTCCATCATCCCCTTTGGTTCTGCTAAGTTCGCCCTAAGTTGGCAGGGTATGCCCAGACGTGGGTCCTTGCTCACTTTGCCACTGGATTCAAGATAGCCTGGCTGATGAGGGTTATGAACCCGAAACCGGTCCCAGGATGCTTGTTTCCGGTCCAGGGAAGACATGGCTTGGCAGTTCGGGCTGGACTGTTCCCATGAGGCACAGGGTCAGACTGATTTGCATATGGCCATGTCTGAACTGGGGTGGCGGAGTGAGCTAAAGAATGATGATGGATTAAACCCAGATCAGTTGACTGGGGGTGAGTGCTTGCAATGTTCAACACTCCGTCCATCATCCCCTTTGGTTTTGCTAAGTTCGCCCTAAGTTGGCAGGGTATGCCCAGACGTGGGTCCCTTGCTCACTTTGCCACTGGATTCAAGATAGCCTGGCTGATGAGGGTTATGAACCCGAAACCGGTCCCAGGATGCTTGTTTCCAGTCCAGGAAGACATGGCTTGGCAGTTCGGGCTGGACTGTTCCCATGAGGCACAGGGTCAGACTGATTTGCATATGGCCATGTCTGAACTGGGGTGGCGGAGTGAGCTAAAGAATGATGATGGATTAAACCCAGATCAGTTGACTGGGGGTGAGTGCTTGCAATGTTCAACACTCCGTCCATCATCCCCTTTGGTTTGCTAAGTTCGCCCTAAGTTGGCAGGGTATGCCCAGACGTGGGTCCCTTGCTCACTTTGCCACTGGATTCAAGATAGCCTGGCTGATGAGGGTTATGAACCCGAAACCGGTCCCAGGATGCTTGTTTCCGGTCCAGGGAAGACATGGCTTGGCAGTTCGGGCTGGACTGTTCCCATGAGGCACAGGGTCAGACTGATTTGCATATGGCCATGTCTGAACTGGGGTGGCGGAGTGAGCTAAAGAATGATGATGGATTAAACCCAGATCAGTTGACTGGGGGTGAGTGCTTGCAATGTTCAACACTCCGTCCATCATCCCCTTTGGTTTTGCTAAGTTCGCCCTAAGTTGGCAGGGTATGCCCAGACGTGGGTCCCTTGCTCACTTTGCCACTGGATTCAAGATAGCCTGGCTGATGAGGGTTATGAACCCGAAACCGGTCCCAGGATGCTTGTTTCCGGTCCAGGGAAGACATGGCTTGGCAGTTCGGGCTGGACTGTTCCCATGAGGCACAGGGTCAGACTGATTTGCATATGGCCATGTCTGAACTGGGGTGGCGAGGTGAGCTAAAGAATGATGATGGATTAAACCCAGATCAGTTGACTGGGGGTGAGTGCTTGCAATGTTCAACACTCCGTCCATCATCCCCTTTGGTTTTGCTAAGTTCGCCTAAGTTGGCAGGGTATGCCCAGACGTGGGTCCCTTGCTCACTTTGCCACTGGATTCAAGATAGCCTGGCTGATGAGGGTTATGAACCCGAAACCGGTCCCAGGATGCTTGTTTCCGGTCCAGGGAAGACATGGCTTGGCAGTTCGGGCTGGACTGTTCCCATGAGGCACAGGGTCAGACTGATTTGCATATGGCCATGTCTGAACTGGGGTGGCGGAGTGAGCTAAAGAATGATGATGGATTAAACCCAGATCAGTTGACTGGGGGTGAGTGCTTGCAATGTTCAACACTCCGTCCATCATCCCCTTTGGTTTTGCTAAGTTCGCCCTAAGTTGGCAGGGTATGCCCAGACGTGGGTCCCTTGCTCACTTTGCCACTGGATTCAAGATAGCCTGGCTGATGAGGGTTATGAACCCGAAACCGGTCCCCAGGATGCTTGTTTCCGGTCCAGGGAAGACATGGCTTGGCAGTTCGGGCTGGACTGTTCCCATGAGGCACAGGGTCAGACTGATTTGCATATGGCCATGTCTGAACTGGGGTGGCGGAGTGAGCTAAAGAATGATGATGGATTAAACCCAGATCAGTTGACTGGGGGTGAGTGCTTGCAATGTTCAACACTCCGTCCATCATCCCCTTTGGTTTTGCTAAGTTCGCCCTAAGTTGGCAGGGTATGCCCAGACGTGGGTCCCTTGCTCACTTTGCCACTGGATTCAAGATAGCCTGGCTGATGAGGGTTATGAACCCGAAGCCGGTCCCAGGATGCTTGTTTCCGGTCCAGGAAGACATGGCTTGGCAGTTCGGGCTGGACTGTTCCCATGAGGCACAGGGTCAGACTGATTTGCATATGGCCATGTCTGAACTGGGAGTGGCGAGTGAGCTAAAGAATGATGATGGATTAAACCCAGATCAGTTGACTGGGGGTGAGTGCTTGCAATGTTCAACACTCCGTCCATCATCCCCTTTGGTTTTGCTAAGTTCGCCCTAAGTTGGCAGGGTATGCCCAGACGTGGGTCCCTTGCTCACTTTGCCACTGGATTCAAAGATAGCCTGGCTGATGAGGGTTATGAACCCGAAACCGGTCCCAGGATGCTTGTTTCCGGTCCAGGGAAGACATGGCTTGGCAGTTCGGGCTGGACTGTTCCCATGAGGCACAGGGTCAGACTGATTTGCATATGGCCATGTCTGAACTGGGGTGGCGGAGTGAGCTAAAGAATGATGATGGATTAAACCCAGATCAGTTGACTGGGGGTGAGTGCTTGCAATGTTCAACACTCCGTCCATCATCCCCTTTGGTTTTGCTAAGTTCGCCCTAAGTTGGCAGGGTATGCCCAGACGTGGGTCCCTTGCTCACTTTGCCACTGGATTCAAGATAGCCTGGCTGATGAGGGTTATGAACCCGAAACCGGTCCCAGGATGCTTGTTTCCGGTCCAGGGAAGACATGGCTTGGCAGTTCGGGCTGGACTGTTCCCATGAGGCACAGGGTCAGACTGATTTGCATATGGCCATGTCTGAACTGGGGTGGCGGAGTGAGCTAAAGAATGATGATGGATTAAACCCAGATCAGTTGACTGGGGGTGAGTGCTTGCAATGTTCAACACTCCGTCCATCATCCCCTTTGGTTTTGCTAAGTTCGCCCTAAGTTGGCAGGGTATGCCCAGACGTGGGTCCCTTGCTCACTTTGCCACTGGATTCAAGATAGCCTGGCTGATGAGGGTTATGAACCCGGAAACCGGTCCCAGGATGCTTGTTTCCGGTCCAGGGAAGACATGGCTTGGCAGTTCGGGCTGGACTGTTCCCATGAGGCACAGGGTCAGACTGATTTGCATATGGCCATGTCTGAACTGGGGTGGCGGAGTGAGCTAAAGAATGATGATGGATTAAACCCAGATCAGTTGACTGGGGGTGAGTGCTTGCAATGTTCAACACTCCGTCCATCATCCCCTTTGGTTTTGCTAAGTTCGCCCTAAGTTGGCAGGGTATGCCCAGACGTGGGTCCCTTGCTCACTTTGCCACTGGATTCAAGATAGCCTGGCTGATGAGGGTTATGAACCCGAAACCGGTCCCAGGATGCTTGTTTCCGGTCCAGGGAAGACATGGCTTGGCAGTTCGGGCTGGACTGTTCCCATGAGGCACAGGGTCAGACTGATTTGCATATGGCCATGTCTGAACTGGGGTGGCGGAGTGAGCTAAAGAATGATGATGGATTAAACCCAGATCAGTTGACTGGGGGTGAGTGCTTGCAATGTTCAACACTCCGTCCATCATCCCCTTTGGTTTTGCTAAGTTCGCCCTAAGTTGGCAGGGTATGCCCAGACGTGGGTCCCTTGCTCACTTTGCCACTGGATTCAAGATAGCCTGGCTGATGAGGGTTATGAACCCGAAACCGGTCCCAGGATGCTTGTTTCCGGTCCAGGGAAGACATGGCTTGGCAGTTCGGGCTGGACTGTTCCCATGAGGCACAGGGTCAGACTGATTTGCATATGGCCATGTCTGAACTGGGGTGGCGGAGTGAGCTAAAGAATGATGATGGATTAAACCCAGATCAGTTGACTGGGGGTGAGTGCTTGCAATGTTCAACACTCCGTCCATCATCCCCTTTGGTTTTGCTAAGTTCGCCCTAAGTTGGCAGGGTATGCCCAGACGTGGGTCCCTTGCTCACTTTGCCACTGGATTCAAGATAGCCTGGCTGATGAGGGTTATGAACCCGAAACCGGTCCCAGGATGCTTGTTTCCGGTCCAGGGAAGACATGGCTTGGCAGTTCGGGCTGGACTGTTCCCATGAGGCACAGGGTCAGACTGATTTGCATATGGCCATGTCTGAACTGGGGTGGCGGAGTGAGCTAAAGAATGATGATGGATTAAACCCAGATCAGTTGACTGGGGGTGAGTGCTTGCAATGTTCAACACTCCGTCCATCATCCCCTTTGGTTTTGCTAAGTTCGCCTAAGTTGGCAGGGTATGCCCAGACGTGGGTCCCTTGCTCACTTTGCCACTGGATTCAAGATAGCCTGGCTGATGAGGGTTATGAACCCGAAACCGGTCCCAGGATGCTTGTTTCCGGTCCAGGGAAGACATAGGCTTGGCAGTTCGGGCTGGACTGTTCCCATGAGGCACAGGGTCAGACTGATTTGCATATGGCCATGTCTGAACTGGGGTGGCGGAGTGAGCTAAAGAATGATGATGGATTAAACCCAGATCAGTTGACTGGGGGTGAGTGCTTGCAATGTTCAACACTCCGTCCATCATCCCCTTTGGTTTTGCTAAGTTCGCCCTAAGTTGGCAGGGTATGCCCAGACGTGGGTCCCTTGCTCACTTTGCCACTGGATTCAAGATAGCCTGGCTGATGAGGGTTATGAACCCGAAACCGGTCCCAGGATGCTTGTTTCCGGTCCAGGGAAGACATGGCTTGGCAGTTCGGGCTGGACTGTTCCCATGAGGCACAGGGTCAGACTGATTTGCATATGGCCATGTCTGAACTGGGGTGGCGGAGTGAGCTAAAGAATGATGATGGATTAAACCCAGATCAGTTGACTGGGGGTGAGTGCTTGCAATGTTCAACACTCCGTCCATCATCCCCTTTGGTTTTGCTAAGTTCGCCCTAAGTTGGCAGGGTATGCCCAGACGTGGGTCCCTTGCTCACTTTGCCACTGGATTCAAGATAGCCTGGCTGATGAGGGTTATGAACCCGAAACCGGTCCCAGGATGCTTGTTTCCGGTCCAGGGAAGACATGGCTTGGCAGTTCGGGCTGGACTGTTCCCATGAGGCACAGGGTCAGACTGATTTGCATATGGCCATGTCTGAACTGGGGTGGCGGAGTGAGCTAAAGAATGATGATGGATTAAACCCAGATCAGTTGACTGGGGGTGAGTGCTTGCAATGTTCAACACTCCGTCCATCATCCCCTTTGGTTTTGCTAAGTTCGCCCTAAGTTGGCAGGGTATGCCCAGACGTGGGTCCCTTGCTCACTTTGCCACTGGATTCAAGATAGCCTGGCTGATGAGGGTTATGAACCCCGAAACCGGTCCCAGGATGCTTGTTTCCGGTCCAGGGAAGACATGGCTTGGCAGTTCGGGCTGGACTGTTCCCATGAGGCACAGGGTCAGACTGATTTGCATATGGCCATGTCTGAACTGGGGTGGCGGAGTGAGCTAAAGAATGATGATGGATTAAACCCAGATCAGTTGACTGGGGGTGAGTGCTTGCAATGTTCAACACTCCGTCCATCATCCCCTTTGGTTTTGCTAAGTTCGCCCTAAGTTGGCAGGGTATGCCCAGACGTGGGTCCCTTGCTCACTTTGCCACTGGATTCAAGATAGCCTGGCTGATGAGGGTTATGAACCCGAAACCGGTCCCAGGATGCTTGTTTCCGGTCCAGGGAAGACATGGCTTGGCAGTTCGGGCTGGACTGTTCCCATGAGGCACAGGGTCAGACTGATTTGCATATGGCCATGTCTGAACTGGGGTGGCGGAGTGAGCTAAAGAATGATGATGGATTAAACCCAGATCAGTTGACTGGGGGTGAGTGCTTGCAATGTTCAACACTCCGTCCATCATCCCCTTTGGTTTTGCTAAGTTCGCCCTAAGTTGGCAGGGTATGCCCAGACGTGGGTCCCTTGCTCACTTTGCCACTGGATTCAAGATAGCCTGGCTGATGAGGGTTATGAACCCGAAACCGGTCCCAGGATGCTTGTTTCCAGTCCAGGAAAGACATGGCTTGGCAGTTCGGGCTGGACTGTTCCCATGAGGCACAGGGTCAGACTGATTTGCATATGGCCATGTCTGAACTGGGGTGGCGGAGTGAGCTAAAGAATGATGATGGATTAAACCCAGATCAGTTGACTGGGGGTGAGTGCTTGCAATGTTCAACACTCCGTCCATCATCCCCTTTGGTTTGCTAAGTTCGCCCTAAGTTGGCAGGGTATGCCCAGACGTGGGTCCCTTGCTCACTTTGCCACTGGATTCAAGATAGCCTGGCTGATGAGGGTTATGAACCCGAAACCGGTCCCAGGATGCTTGTTTCCGGTCCAGGGAAGACATGGCTTGGCAGTTCGGGCTGGACTGTTCCCATGAGGCACAGGGTCAGACTGATTTGCATATGGCCATGTCTGAACTGGGGTGGCGGAGTGAGCTAAAGAATGATGATGGATTAAACCCAGATCAGTTGACTGGGGGTGAGTGCTTGCAATGTTCAACACTCCGTCCATCATCCCCTTTGGTTTTGCTAAGTTCGCCCTAAGTTGGCAGGGTATGCCCAGACGTGGGTCCCTTGCTCACTTTGCCACTGGATTCAAGATAGCCTGGCTGATGAGGGTTATGAACCCGAAACCGGTCCCAGGATGCTTGTTTCCGGTCCAGGGAAGACATGGCTTGGCAGTTCGGGCTGGACTGTTCCCATGAGGCACAGGGTCAGACTGATTTGCATATGGCCATGTCTGAACTGGGGTGGCGGAGTGAGCTAAAGAATGATGATGGATTAAACCCAGATCAGTTGACTGGGGGTGAGTGCTTGCAATGTTCAACACTCCGTCCATCATCCCCTTTGGTTTGCTAAGTTCGCCCTAAGTTGGCAGGGTATGCCCAGACGTGGGTCCCTTGCTCACTTTGCCACTGGATTCAAGATAGCCTGGCTGATGAGGGTTATGAACCCGAAACCGGTCCCAGGATGCTTGTTTCTGGTCCAGGGAAGACATGGCTTGGCAGTTCGGGCTGGACTGTTCCCATGAGGCACAAGGTCAGACTGATTTGCATATGGCCATGTCTGAACTGGAGGTGGCGGAGTGAGCTAAAGAATGATGATGGATTAAACCCAGATCAGTTGACTGGGGGTGAGTGCTTGCAATGTTCAACACTCCGTCCATCATCCCCTTTGGTTTTGCTAAGTTCGCCCTAAGTTGGCAGGGTATGCCCAGACGTGGGTCCCTTGCTCACTTTGCCACTGGATTCAAGATAGCCTGGCTGATGAGGGTTATGAACCCGAAACCGGTCCCAGGATGCTTGTTTCCGGTCCAGGAAGACATGGCTTGGCAGTTCGGGCTGGACTGTTCACATGAGGCACAGGGTCAGACTGATTTGCATATGGCCATGTCTGAACTGGGGTCGCGGAGTGAGCTAAAGAATGATGATGGATTAAACCCATATCAGTTGACTGGGGGTGAGTGCTTGCAATGTTCAACACTCCGTCCATCATCCCCTTTAGTTTTGCTAAGTTCGCCCTAAGTTGGCAGGGTATGCCCAGACGTGGGTCCCTTGCTCGCTTTGCCACTGGATTCAAGATAGCCTGGCTGATGAGGGTTATGAACCCGAAACCGGTCCCAGGATGCTTGTTTCCGGTCCAGGGAAGACATGGCTTGGCAGTTCGGGCTGGACTGTTCCCATGGAGGCACAGGGTCAGACTGATTTGCATATGGCCATGTCTGAACTGGGGTGGCGGAGTGAGCTAAAGAATGATGATGGATTAAACCCAGATCAGTTGACTGGGGGTGAGTGCTTGCAATGTTCAACACTCCGTCCATCATCCCCTTTGGTTTTGCTAAGTTCGCCCTAAGTTGGCAGGGTATGCCCAGACGTGGGTCCCTTGCTCACTTTGCCACTGGATTCAAGATAGCCTGGCTGATGAGGGTTATGAACCCGAAACCGGTCCCAGGATGCTTGTTTCCAGTCCAGGGAAGACATGGCTTGGCAGTTCGGGCTGGACTGTTCCCATGAGGCACAGGGTCAGACTGATTTGCATATGGCCATGTCTGAACTGGGGTGGTGAGTGAGCTAAAGAATGATGATGGATTAAACCCAGATCAGTTGACTGGGGGTGAGTGCTTGCAATGTTCAACACTCAGTCCATCATCCCCTTTGGTTTTGCTAAGTTCGCCCTAAGTTGGCAGGGTATGCCCAGACGTGGGTCCCTTGCTCACTTTGCCACTGGATTCAAGATAGCCTGGCTGATGAGGGTTATGAACCCGAAACCCGGTCCCAGGATGCTTGTTTCCGGTCAAGGAAGACATGGCTTGGCAGTTCGGGCTGGACTGTTCCCATGAGGCACAGGGTCAGACTGATTTGCATATGGCCATGTCTGGACTGGGGTGGCGGAGTGAGCTATAAGAATGATGATGGATTAAACCCAGATCAGTTGACTGGGGGTGAGTGCTCGCAATGTTCAACACTCTGTCCATCATCCCCTTTGATTTTGCTAAGTTCGCCTAAGTTGGCAGGGTATGCCCAGACGTGGGTCCCTTGCTCACTTTGCCACTGGATTCAAGATAGCCCTGGCTGATGAGGGTTATGAACCCGAAACCGGTCCCCAGAGATGCTTGTTTCCAGTCCAGGGAAGACATGGCTTGGCAGTTCGGGCTGGACTGTTCCACATGAGGACACAGGGTCAGACTGATTTGCATATGGCCATGTGTCTGAACTGGGGTGGCGGAGTGAGCTAAAGAACGATGATGGATTAAACCCAGATCAGTTGACTGGGGGTGAGTGCTTAGCACACCTGTTCAACACTCCGTCCATCATCCCCTTTGGCTCGCTGACTAAGTTCCTCGGCGCCTTAAGTTGGCAGGGTATGCCCAGACGTGGGTCCCTTGCTCACTTTGCCACTCGGGATTCAAGACAGCCTGGCTGATGAGGGCGAGGAACCCGAAGGAAACCGGTCCCCAGGATGCTTGTTTCCCGGTCCAGGAAGACATGGCTTGGCAGTTCGGGCTGGACTGTTCCCATGAGGCACAGGGTCAGACCTGATTTGCATATTGGCCATGTCTGGAACTGGGGTGTGCCAGTGAGGCCAAAGAATGATGAGGGATTAAACCCAGATCAGTTGACTGGGGGTGAGTGCTTGCAATGTTCAACACTCCGTCCATCATCCCCTTTGGTTTTGGCTAAGCTCGCCATTTCTGGTTGGCAGGGCATGTGCCCAGACGTGGGGCCTTGCTCACTTTGCCACTGGATTCAAGATAGCCACGCACCAGCTGATGAGGGTTATGAACCCGAAACCGGTCCCAGGATGCTTGTTTCCTGGTCCAGGGAAGACATGGCTTGGCAGTTCGGGCCTGGACTGATCCCATGAGGCACAGGGTCAGACTGATTTGCATATGGCCATGTGTCTGAACTGGGGTGGCAGAGTGAGCTAAAGAATGATGATGGATTAAGCCCAGGTCAGTTGACTGGGGGTGAGTGCTTGCAATGTTCAGCGCCTCCGTCCGTCATCCCACTTGGACACCTTGCTAAGTTCGCCCTAAGTTGGCAGCGAATGCCCAGACGTGGGTCCCTTGCTCACTTTGCCACTGAGTTCAAGATAGCCTTGGCTTTGATGAGGGTTGGTGAACCCTGAGCCGGTCCCAGGATGCTGATGCAATCGGTCCAGGAAGACATGGCTGGGCAGTTCGGGCTGGACTGTTCCCATGAGGCCCAGGGTCAGACTGATTTGCATATGTGCCATGTCTGAACTGGGGTGGCGGATGTGAGCTAAAGAATGATGATGGATTAGGCCCAGATCAGTTGACTGGGGGCAGAGTGCTTGCAATGTTCAACACCTCTGTCCATCATCCCCTTTCGGCCTTTGAACCTAAGTTCGCGCCTAGGTTGGCAGGGCATGCCCAGACGTGGGGGCCCTTGCTCACTTAAGCACACCGGATTCAAGATAGCCTGGCTGATGAGGGTTATGAACCCGAA